>ML109456.1:0-33115 GCA_003697995.1 Taxidea taxus jeffersonii | reverse complement strand
ATAAACATTCGGGTACACGTGCCCCTTCAGATCACTATGTTTGTATCTTTAGGGTAAATACCCAGTAGTGCAATTGCTGGGTCATAAGGTAGCTCTATTTTCAATTTTTTGAGGAACCTCCATGCTGTTTTCCAGAGTGGTTGCACCAGCTTGCATTCCTACCAACAGTGTAGGAGGGTTCCCCTTTATCCACATCCTTGCCAGCATCTGTCATTTCCTGACTTGTTCATTTTAGCCATTCTGACTGAATAAATGAAACAAGATGGGATTGGGAGGAAGACAAACCAAAAGAGACTTTTAATGTCATAAAACAAACTGAGGGGGGATGGGGGTTGGGAGAGGGTGGTGGGGTTACATTATATGTTTAAATAAAAAAAATTTTTAATAAAAAAAACAAAAAACAAAACAAAACAAAACAAAAAAAAAGAATGTGAAGTGATGACCTTATACCAGGACATACTAAAACTTAAGGAATTTCATATAATTTTTGGAACAGTTATAGCATCTATCCACATAGTAAAACTTATGGTTTATCATTATTTGTTTGACAGTGCTTCCCGTGTAAATCAGTATACCAAATAAACTAGATTAATTAGCTGGAAAAAAAAAGTCCAACCTAGTTATAAGCACTAATATCTATGAAAAGATGGTCTGGCTATGCTGGCAATTTTTCCAATATATATTAAGATGAAAGCAGAATGTTCCACCTGTACACTCCTCTTATGTACCACATAGGCAGACTGGGCTTGCTGCTCCAGGCGCTTGTGTTAGTCCCACGTGGCCAAATCCCTTGCTACCGTGCCTCTTGACAGCATCACCATCACTCTGCCACTGCCACAAATGACACAGACCCTGTCAGCCGCTACCGTGCACCTGCTTGCTCTCAATGCCCCTAGACCCACTGCCCTGTCTGCCTCTGTCTTTCCAGCCAGCCTCCTATTCCCACATGGCCTTGCTTTCTGCGTGGCCATGCTTTTATGTGTGAATGGTGGATCTTAATCTGTAACAAGGCATTAAAGGTTAATAAGGGGATAAAAATGAATGCCAAGCACAGAGCTCCAGGAAATGGAATTTTTAGGTGCAGGTGGCAGATTCTTACAGGAAGAAATTTGCTGTGGAAGGACCTCTAGGCGTGTCTCATTACTTCTGCACAATCACTCTGAGGTACATCTTGAGTCTTCGATTGAAAATTATTTATTATCTGACCGTAAACTTTCCTGTTTCAGGATTAAACCATCCTAACTTCCCCAACTTTGTGTTCCACTAGTTATTCTGTATTCCTTTTTTTTTTTTCTTTTTATGAAGTCCCTTCTTTTCATTCCAGGGTTTTCTTGGTAAATGGAGGTAGCAAATGGGTCAGTGACTCTTCTACGGGGAAGTAGAGGACTCCATGCATGGGTTTGTGCATGTAGTGGTATATGTTTACCAGGCATAGTTTTTGGTGTGCAAGAAACACGTTCAGTGGCTTTATAAGCCCTCATCTGCAAAGGCTAATGGGATGAATGTTTCCCCTGGGCTTTCATTTGGAGTGTAGGTCCAAATCCTGCCTCTGTGAATTCTCACTCTGTGACTTTGTATAAAGCGGTTATCTTCTTGCAAAAGCTATTCTTAGCTTCGCCTCTGTAACACAGGCATAGCGATAGTTTTCTATGTCTTATTCTCCCAGGGTGATGGTAAGCAGCGAGGCAGTGCACACTGTCATGCACCTCCCAGCATCCTGCCAGAGGGCTTGACCTGGCACCACTGCCCGGCTGCGCTGTAAGTGTTGGCTGACCCGGCCAAGGGCAACCAGTGTCTCTTCTCTTAGGCTTGTGTCCACCTTACAGTGAGGGCACTTTTGTGGATGCTTCAGACACTGTGTGAAACCCAGGGGAAGATGTCAAAGATTCTGAAATGCTACAGACCTTTAGAATTATTGTAGATTATGCGTAGATCTAATGCTGGTGACACAGACAGTAACATTTTCCTTCTCCTTGGAGTGGGATGAGCTGAAGCTGCGATGTTGAGCCATTGCATTCTGTGGTCTCCTTGTGTTGATTCTATTGCTGCACAAAGTCTGCAGAGCCGGCCCTGGGCCAGATCATGGGCAGTGTCTGCCAGGATTGTCTGGAAGCCAAGTATGAGCCTCCTGGGCCAACAGTGGGTTTTGGCTCAGGGAGGCCACAACACCTCATATCCAGCAGGGAGGGGAACCCGCTGCCCGTGAAACTCAGTGGAAAAGAACAAAAAGAGACATTGAAGTCAGTATAACTCAGAGGGAGTTTCAGTGTAGTCTGGCAGATAGATGCTGGAATCTTAGGTCAGACTGTTGCCTCCAATCACAGAAGTGACCCTCCCAGGTACTTAGTGACCTCAGTTTGCTCTGGAGAGACATGATAGGTATCACAAGACTGCTATCCAACCAGGTCTGAATGGTAGCCTCTGTTTAAAAGACGGATGTCTGGCAGGACCAGCTGGGATGATGGGGGTGTTAAGATGTGTGTGTGTGGGGGCACTCAAACAGGGCTTCTCTGTGAGCAGGCTGGAACCAGGGCAAGAGGTCCAGAGGCTTCATATTCCCCCATCCCACCGCAAAGCAAAATGATGTAATTGTGATAAATAACCACAATGAGCATCCTGGCCCGTGTAAATCTATCCTTGTTATTTGTGCTTCATTTGAAACCTTTGTCATCACAGATCACGCCTAATCCAAATACATGCCTAAACGTGGTTCTCGACCAGCAATGCTCTTAGTGAATTATGTTGGTTTGAGCTGAGGGTAATATATGGTTAGCAGGCTACTCAGCTGGAGGAGGGAGCTCTGAGTGTTTCCAGAGGACCTGAATGAAAGCATGATGTCTGGTATTTCAGCAAGTGCCCCCCTTCCAGAACCAGCCCCAAGCCCCAGCCCTTAGGGCTGCTACTGGAATCGTGGCGCATTCTTTCTCCCTCATTGCTGGGAATCATTTGTAAAGTGATGTTGTGGCAATGTACTCGATTGATACTAATCATGTCCAGCTCTGTTATTTCTTTCACAGGAGGGACTGTGTCTTAGTAACCAACTCAAAGCCCATCACAAAAGTCAATTTATTTTTCTCTGGGACTTTAGGATAGAATTTCATCTTTTAAAAAAATCACACATTTTGATTACAGCTGACCCTTTTCTGGTCTAGAGATAAACTTAGACCAGAAACCATCAGCCTGAAAGAGATTTCCAGGAGGGTTTCTTGGCTTGAGGTTTTTCTTTATAGAAAGAATTGGATGAGTAGGGAATGTAGAATGAATGTGTTTTGGAGCAGCATTAAATCTGACTTTACCACAAGGGGTTTAATTCTATGAAATGATTACTGTCTTTTTCTAATTAAAAATGTGGGGGGACTAGAAGACTCTTGAACCTTGTAAAAACTTCAAATAGTGCCAAGAAATATACAAAGTGACAGTGAAACTCACACTCTAAATTGCACCTATTCCTGGGGCAGCAATTGTTACTCTCCCTCTATTGTCATCCCAGAGAGAGTTGATGGCAGACAATGTGCATTAGAATGTCAGTTTGATGTCCTATATTTTGTCATGTTCACCACTGAATCCCAGCTTCTAAAATAGTGCAGCACACATAGGAGGAATTCAACCAATGTCTGTTGAATGACTTAATGAACAAGCAGAAATACAAGCACACACACACACATACACACCCCTACATACAATTGGTAGTATACTATTTATATTTCTTTACACTTTTTTCCATTTCATTTCATATATTTTGTAGCTATACTTATACAGTTGGCTCATTCTATTAACAGTTGCCTGACGTTTCATTGTAGGAATGTCCATAATCTATTTCTACCATTCCACTGATAATGAGCATTTAAGCTATGTTCCCTTTTTTCTCTATTGAAAAAAAAAAGTTGCAATAACATCTGTCTTCATGTAACTTTCATGTAAGCTTTGAATTTGTCCATAAAAATGCATTTTTGGTTAGGCTCTGTGATGTCTGTGAAGGACAATTCTGAGAATTACTTGATCAAAGGGTCTGCATATGAAATGCCTAATTTCTAAGTAAGTAGCCAGTGCAAACTCTAAGGGGACTTTTCCATTTTCATTGGTAATGCAATATTTTTCTCTGCTATTCCTTCTTCCTGGAATCACCTTCTCATGCTCTTTAATTGGAGGACCCCACATTAACTTCTCTGAATCACTCAAATGTCACTCCTTCCATGAAGATCTTCATATCACATTAAATCATTATTTATTCATCCACCAGTCTCTCTCACTAGACTGAAAATTCCTTGAGGACCAAGGCTGTGTCTTTTTTCATTTCTATGTCCTCAACGACTGGCATCATGCCTGCCATATTGTAGGTGCTGATGAAGATTTGTTTAATGGTGAAAGGGACATTGCTTGGTATCTTATGGCTTTTGGTGCAATTATAAATGGGATGGATTTCTTGATTTCTCTTTCTACTGTTTCATATTGGTGTATAGATATGCAACAGATTTCTGTACGTCGATTTTATATTCCGACTTTCCCAAATTCATGTCAGTCCAGTAATTTTTTGGTGAAGTCTTTCAGATTTTCTACAGAGTATGATGTTGTCTAGAAATAACGAAAGTCTGACTTCTTCCTTGCCAGTTTGGATGCCTTTTATTTCTTTTTGTTGTCTGATTGCTGAGGCTAGGACTTCTAGTATTACACTGAATAACAGTGGTGCGAGTGGACATCCCTGTCTCTTTCCTGACTGTAGAAGCTGAGACGTTGGTGATAGTGGGAAGAGATGACCTACCTGAAGTCAGCACTGTGAGACTCCCAAAAGACTAGAAGTCCAGGCCAAGGGAACACCTACATGGCCAGTTAGCCTGTTAGTGGGTCAAAGTTGGACAACTGGCTTGGAACCACATGGATGCAGATACAAGAAGAGAACAAGATTTGCCCTAACCTAGGCGGTTATTTGAGCAGAGCAGATGGAAAGAAAATGGGCTCAGGAATCAAGGTGAGTTGTTGAAGCTCCACACAGAGTTGTCTCTAAGTGCTGAGTGCAGTGGCTTAGATTCATGTCTGGTCCTTTTAGCCTGAAGAAACAAAGTCCTCTCAAACCATTTCAAGCAAGTAGGTGCTTTTTTGGAAGGAAGCTTATAGGGCAATATATAGAGCAGAGATCTCCTAGGAGCTACAGGAGAGTATTAGTTATCTAGCTAGCAGTGTATTACAAATTACCCTAAAACTTGGTAGTTTAAAACAACATTTATATCTCACAGTTTCTGTGGATCAGAAATCCAAAAGCAGCCTAATGCGGTGGTTCTGGCTCGAGGTCTCTCATAAAGTTGCTGTCCAGCAGTCCTCTTAAGATTGGATTTGCTTCCGAGCTGACTCACATGGTTGTTGACAGGCCTTACCTCACTGGCTGTTGGCTGACAATCTCTGCTCTTCGAAGCACGCCTCTCTACAGGCTGCCCGAGTGTCCTCATGACATGGCAGCTGGCCTTCCTCAGAGTGATGATCCAAAAGAGGAAAGCCAAGACAGAAGTCTTTTCTAACCGAATCCTAGCCTTACGACATTTTTTTTAATAAAGGTCATTTATAATCTAATCCTAGAAGTGATGCACCGTCATTTCTGCCATGTTTTATTATCATATATACCAACCCTGTGGGTGATGGCTCTGCAAGGGTATGAATACGGGGAGGTGGGGATCACTGGGTGCCATCCTGAAGTCTGGTTTCTGGAGAAATGAACTGCACAATATCCAGACCTCACTGGAACAGGAACAGGAAGACCATAAGGTACCAAATTACCTTTTTTAAATTGATTTCTTTAGGAACTGTTGGGTCTTTTCCTCATTGTTCATAGCATTGCTGCGACTTTCTGTGTGTCTGTGCCATCCACCTCCACCATCGTTGACTTCCTCTTATTCCATCAGTTGGCTTACATAGAGTCATACTAGGGCTCTATGGTCCAGCCCTACTCATGCTCATATATAGCTTTATTTTTTTCTTCTAACTGCTTAGTGCCTTGGCTACCCATTTTTAAATTTCCATAAGATAAATCTGATTGTTCTAGCTTATTTTTTTACATCAAATCATAGGTTGGGAGTCAGCCTCTGGTAGGAAAACACTTAGGTCAAATGCTCAGTTCCCAGCCATCAGCCATTGGTAGGAGCATGGATTAGGTGGTTCTGACAGGGAATCTGAGACATGAATAGCTAAGGTTAGCATCAAGTCTCTTAGAAGTCTTGTGGACAGGGCAAACACTGACCGACATCTTCAATGATTAAGAGCACAGATTCTGGAGCCTGCCAAAGATGGTCCTAAATCTCAGTCCCCAATTTACTAGGTAAGGCACATGTGCCATCTCTGTAAAACGGATGTAGTAATAATAGTATGGTACTGGATAGCATTGTCATGAAAATGAAATGAGACTATACATGTAACATGCTTGGCACAGAGCTGGGAACATAAGCTTCAAAAAATGCTAGCTGTCATTTCTATTGATATAACTTATTTTTGGTGATGTTTTTGGAGGCCAACGGATGGAGGAAAAGGCAATGTCATTATCAGTTTCATTCATTAGTTCATTAATTCAAAAATATTTACCAATAACTCTTCATTTGGAATTTGCTTTTTAGTTATAGCTTATGGGTTAAAATTGTGCCTATTGTTGACTCATTATCACACTATGCACAAAAGCTCTTTGGGGATTTTTTCTTTTTAAAAATTCTCTCTAGGAGCCCAATTCCCCTGACACCTTCTTTCTCTTTTTGTAGGTACAGAGCAGCACGTTCAAGGTCCAGATCTTTTTTTCACAAGCTGACCTTGCACAGGTTACTTAATCTCATGGTGCCTTCATTTCTCCTTCTGTAATATGGGATGGTAATATCAGCACCATGCCCATCAGGCAGGACTGGGAGGGCTCAGTGAGCAGATGTCAGTAAAACACTTTGAAGAGACCAGCAAGAGTAACTGATGCATAAATATCATCTTTTGCTTAGTTTTGTATAGTTTTGCTTCCGGCTCTAAGAGCCAGTAATAATAACATTTTGCTATCTCCATCACACAGAGGAGTAAAACAAAGAACAGACATTCAGAGGTTGGAAGTCAGAAGTTCCTCATTCCCTCATTTCTCTCCCAGGAGTGTTTTGTGTCATAACCTTTCTTTCTTGCAATGTTAAAAAATATGTCCTATGCTACTACTACTTATTTCTGTCTCTTTATCACTGCCTTCATGAAAAGGGAGTCACAGTTATACTTCCTTTTCAACCACCTCTGCCTCCATTGACCTTGATGTCTGACCTCTAGCCTCTGCCTGCCTTCACTTGCTCTTTGCTGGAACCATGTGCTTGTGATGCACTGAGGGTCCCATATAGATCAGGCATAGCCCAGACTTCCACAGGGCTTGGTCTTTCTAAGGATCCATCTGGAATTCTGTTCTATACCCTACCTCCTTCTAAAAATATTATATCACACTCTTCTTTTCTCTTTTTTTAACATGCTTTCCTTTGTTACATCCTCCTAGTCCCCAAGTCTATCCTCAACAGCCATCTCACAGAATGTTCCTCTTGCATTGCGGGTCTCTCCTCTCCTATGGCTTCAGTGCTCATCTCTGTGGAAAGGTCTTCCAATCTGTATTTCTGGCTCCAATTTAACTTTCTGAGTTCAAGTCCTTTGAGTTTTAGACTGGACAAGTGTGAAGCAAAATGCATCATCCATCTTTCAGTCAACTTCCCATGTCTCTTTACTTCCATGACTGGCTTCACACTTGCCATGGTCACCCCAAGTTCAGAGTCATCTTTTTATTGTTTGTCCAACTATTTCAATGTCTACTCTGTGACAAGCATTTCACATTCACACACAGGCATGCATTTGATACAGTTCTTGGGCTAGAGAGACGTATGGTGGTGGAGAACTTTAGCAAGCATGTACAGAGGAGGAGGAGGAGGGCATACCTGATATGCCTGGGGAAGCACGGTAGTCAGAACATGCTGCAAGAAAGAGGTGAAGTTCAACCAAAATGTTTCAGGTGAGAAGGCACTCAAAAAAGGTACAAAATGCAAACAGAGGAGAATTTCAGCCAAGACAAAAGAGGAACATCCAAGAGCTGTCAGGACCTGAGCAGCTGCCCAGCCAGGCACTCTGCCAGGGGTTGGGTTTCCCTGCAGGTCTACACGGATATGTCTCTGGCCCTTTGTCTCCCTTTCCTTGACTCCTTATGCAATCCTTCTCTGCTTTCTTATTGTTTTGATTTTACTATTAATCTGTCATTATGGAACATTTAAAACACATACAAAAGTAAATTTTTAAGAAACATAACCAGAGGGACACCTGGGTGACTCTATCATTAAGAGTCTGCCTTTGGCTTAGGTCCTGATCCCAGGGTCCTGGGATCGAGCCCCACATCGGGCTCCCTTTTCAGCAGGAAGCCTGCTTCTCCCTCTCCCACTCCCCCTTCTTGTGTTCCCTCTCACTGTTTCTTTCTGTCAAGTAAATAAATGAAATCTTAAAAAAATAATAACCACACTATATTATTTATAGCTGAAGCAAGAAATTAACAATAGTTTCTTAATATTTTATGTACTTAAATCTCATAAATGATTTTATCTTTCACAGTCTGTTTCTACCAGGATCCATTTAAAGTCCACATTTGTGAATGATCGATAGCATTTTTACATGTCTTTTAAGCTATAGGTTCTCCATTCATCTCACCTTTTCTTTCTCTTGCAATCTATTTGTTGAAGAAAACCAGGTCTTTTATCTTTAGATTTTTTTCCATGGTCTGAATCTTGCTAATTGTATCCTGTGATGTTGTTAGACATGTTCCTTGGGGGCCTTGTTTTTCCCATAAGTTGGTCAATCTACAGATTTGATTTACAGATAATATTTTTGGCAAGAATACTTCAGAATGGCATAGCAGGCATATAACATCTGTTTGCCTCTCCTGTAACAGTCACTGAAGCTTAGAACCTTCATTCATAAGAAGTGGTGAAATGGTGATATTCTAAATTCTATTATTCCTTATGTGTTTTCAGCATAAGACGATAAACTTCCTTTCATTGAACATGTGGGTTCCCAGTGGTACATTTCATGTAGGAAAGACAAGATAAGTGCACTATCCTTTCCCTTCCTTAACAGTTTTCCAGCATTTTCCAACAGTGACCAGTTAATGTTTTTCTTTTAAATATGAAACTATAGATTTAATATATGTGGTATGACAATTTCCTTCAGTTGTGACCCTGATGTGGTATTGAATAGCTCTGTTTTTGGCCTGTGGTAGTTTCTCCAAGTAGGTTTCAAGTTCTTTTTACACAACCTGATATTCTTTGATAAATTCTTTGTTATCTGACATAACAAGATACTCCAGACCCATCTTTTCTATCTCCTGTCCCAGACTGGGAGGCAGCCATATATTCAAGGACTCCTGATTTCTTTTGAGAAATGTATGGGTACTAGGGTTCTCCATTACATTTAATGTTAATTGCAATAGCAAACTTGACCCACCAGTTCAGATTCTTATAATCTTGACAACTGCTGCATTTTTGCTACCAGATCTTCCTGAAGCCCAGAATTAATCGTGCCTTATTTTCATACAGCCACTTCACTCGCCTCCCTGATCCATCAGGTCCATTAGATGGTCCATTAGATGGCATTCCAAATGTGTTTTCCAGCCTGGCCCAACCTGAGTTCCTAGCTAAGATCCTGCTGTTCCCCTGTGTGCCCTGCCATGGACCAGCCCCACTGACCTGCTAGCTGTTTCATGAGCGTGCCTCCTATTTTTCCACCTCTGTGCTGTTGTCCATGATCTGCACTCACCTGAAGACGCCTGTTTCTAGATGTCCTTGGAAACATGGCTGATTCCAAGTCTGGGGTAGGAAATACACAAGCTCTCCCTTACATGTCACCTCTGTTTTGGGGGCTGGTCTAATTACCTCATAATGAAAGTTCTCCTCTCTTTGAATCCATGTGACTCTGTCTTATGGCACCAGACATATATGATATATGTATCCTCAATGGGACTATGAATTCCTAGAAGGCTGGGATCCTGGCTTATTTATTCTTTACATTCCCAGTGCTAAGCATTTTGCCCATCACGTAGTCTAATACATGTTCATAGAATGAAAGAAGGCTCAGATGACTGAATTAATTACTTATGTTCTGCTTGGTGTTATGGATGTTAGGTTGAAATCCTCTTCTCATCACCTTTCAGTCTTAACAGACCATAATCTCCTTGAAGGCAGGGATGACACTTCTCCACCTTGGTCTCCTAATGCAATGACTAGCTTATCTTGGAAGAGCTGTTCACTGCATACTAGTTGAGTTGAATTTTCAGAAAAAAAAGTTTAAAAAGAGGAATTTAAATCTAAAGACTCATTCTCTTCTCTCAGCCAACAAAGATGTGAAGTTTTGACCTGTTCTTTTCTGCCTTAGTGGCAGGGGATTTCAGAGCCAAAAGAAGGCACGATTTCATTTGCCCATTTGTACCATTACATAGTTTGGGATAGGCTGGTTTAATATTAATATTTCAATTATTTAATTTTTTTTTCCTTCTTGTTCTTCTTTTCTTACTCTGAGATATTGTGTGTGACTGAGGCTCTTCTAAGCTCACTGCAGAGGCTCAGAATGGCAATAAAAAAGCTTCCCAGAAAACACTCCAAGAACAAACAACCAGTGACCCCAGGGATGATAGCACAAAAATGCTATTGACAAAAGATGGGCAGAGAGCGGTTGCCTTTATTTGGACAGAGTGAGGAAGGGAACTTGAAGTAACTCTGCTAGCCAAGTGCATCCTGGGTATGCTATTACTCTTGGGGAGAGCTCATGCCTGTAATATCTGGAGTTAGGACAGAGTTCTCAGCAGCTGCCAAGTGGCTTCTGATGGCAGATGTGGAGGTGGGTGATATTACCTGCATTCAATCCCTCAGCCTGGGGGCTGTAGCTGGGGCTTGGACTCCATAGGCAGAATTTTGAGGCCCATGCTCTTTGTGCCATATCAATCTTCCCTTTGTTTCTCTTCTGTGAAGAAGCTGGAAGCCAGGGTTACCTTTCTTCTTCTTCTTGGTTTTGTTTTGTTTTTTGTTTGTTTAGTTTTTTTGTTTGTTTGTATTTACTTATTTATTTATTTGGCCAGAGGAATTATGGAAGCCCTCTGCATATTCTAGGATATTCTATCATAGAATAGAACCTGGGTGTCTTGAGATCTGGTTTTTAATTCTTACTCTTCTATAAGCTATTGCAAGACACTATTCCTCTGGCCATTCTTTTCCCCAGTCTCTTTCTACCTAATACCTGCCCTCAGTTATCCTGAAAGTCCTTTCTAGTTCTGAATACTTTTTGTTAAATTCCTGACTTTACCTGATTCATTTTTGAAGGGTCCTTTAGAATGTTGCAGCTGATGATTTTATTTTCCTTAAAATCATCAGCTCTGGAATTCTCTTCTTACTTTCAGGCCTATTCTTAAAATGTGGAGTTTATGACACAAAGGGAGGGTTTCCCAAACAAGAGTACATGGCCTGAGCCTTGTTATTTTGATTAGGCTATAAAAGGTCAGCCTTTTTAGCTTCCTCGTGTTCTCCCAGACAGAGAACACCCACTCTTGCTCAGGATATTCCAGGCATTGGAATTGAGAGAAGGGTGTCTGGCCACCTGGGGCTCCAATGAACAATGAAGTTGTTCCCTGACAGGCTTGAGTACTCAGTTCAGCTGCCTGGGGCTGCTCTTGCAGAGGGAATGCTGGGAATGTTTCCTAAATGTCTCCTCTATGCTAGGCTTGGGACTACATGCTTTATGTAGAGTCTGAAATGTAATTCCCACAATTCTGGGAAGTGGTTTTTCTCTTCCTCAATTTACTCATGAGCCTAGTAGAGAGATGGTGTTCGCCAAAATGTTGTTGGGAAGAAAAAGAAAAGTGAACAGTGGGGGAAGGAGGAACAACAGGCTTCAGGAAAAGTCGTTTGCTCAAAACCACATAGAACACACATTGCATGGGGCACTGGCTGTGGTGCATAAACAATGAATTTTGGAACACTGAAAAAAATAAAATTAAAAAAAAAAACGTAAAATAACATGCTGTGAAACCAGGTTTGTCCAATTCCAAATCCAGTGTTTTATTTCCTCCTAATTGTTACATTCAGAAAGGCGTGTGAATACCTCTCTTCTTCTATTTAGCATTTTCTGGGTTAGGTCACAGAGGTCCTGTGTGAAAATGCAAATGTTTCCTTTCAGAAGAATGAGATAGGCAGCCTCTGTCTTTCTGGCCTCATGGAGGATTCCTTGAGCAGATCAGCTTTACTTCCCAGGTTCTGAGGTGAAGGTTTCATTTGAGAATGGATTAGAGGGAATGCAAGTAGCTCAAGCACTGGAGAAGCATCTAGGAAGGGGATCATCTCATCCTCATAGGGACCCTGGTCTGAAAAGAGGCACAGCGGGACAAGAACCCAAGACAGTTCTGTCTGGCTGCAGGTGATGTGTTCTATCTCAGTCCTGTGCTGTTAATATACTGAGTGTGGCTCATCTCCGTTAAATGATAAAACTGAACTGCTGATTAGAACACAATGCTTTTGATTTTAGGAGTCTTCTCTGTTCGTTGCTGACAATAAACAGTCTGATTTTTATCAGTGCCATGTCTCCCCCTTCGAATAGGTAAACACGGTCATCGTATTTTAGATCTTGGAGTCGGGGGCTGCTTTCAAATACCCACCTTCAGGCATTGTTGCTCAGTGCTGTGGGCCAGCGTTTGTGGGCTCACTTTTAGTGTGAACTGGTCAACATTGTTTTCATGACTCTGGGCGACCCTTTCAACCCCAACCAGCCAGCTTGCAACACCATGAGGTGTATATGGGCCCAGAATGCTAATGACTCAAGGCAACTCTTTGTCTCTAGGGATGAAGTCATTTATTTCACACGCTCTCCTGACAGAGACTCTCCACCCCACATTCCTCCCGCCCTGGGAAAGAAATGCTTTCTTTCTGAAAGGGAAAACTAAGCTGGCCTCGTGTAGCACTGGAAGCAGTTGAGGAACTGCCTCTACTCTTCTTGCTCACCTTCCCTCACTGGGTACCAACCCAGTTCCAGCTCCTTATCAACTTCGTCTTGGGCAGGGCTGGGAGGTGGTGCTATCTCCTCTTGAATGCTTTGGCCCAAGCATGGACAAAACTCCTTTTGCTTCAAACCTTGTCATGAACTGAAACAAGATTTTTGATCCTTTGCCTAGAAGGCCAAGGACAGCTGAAGACCATGTTCTGCTCAGTCCAGTTTGTTCCTGCTGTACTTCATATTCAAGGATGCCCATGTGGTTATAGATGAGGCCAGTGGAAGGAGCTCTGTTTCAGGAGCTTTGCCTTGGTCTGCACTCAGGTCAACTCTCTGACCTTGCTGCCACCTTGTCCCTGGGGCTGGTTTTGTTGTGGGGCTTTATCTGCCCTAGACAAACTCCCAGAAGCGGACTTCTAGCCCAGTTTTACTGATGTCCTTTGAAGCTGCACCAGCCCTCAGCTCTGGCCCTGATGTGACTTTCTAGAATTGGGTTCACTTACGGTTTCATATTTTCACTCATCTTCATGCTCCTATATTTCAACTTCTGGTAACTGATTTTCCCACCCCTCCAATTTCTACAGTGGAGACCTGGAGTGGGGGGTCTGGCTGGCAGATCTTTCAGGGTTACATTGGAAAGCAAGAAGACCACTACCCATAATGGCATCACAAAGATCAGAACCAAGATTAGAAGAGCAAGGAGAACTGATAAAAATTTCAGAAGTCCCTGGGTCTTGTCAGGTTGGGTTAGTGTCTCAGAGGAAAGAACATGAAAATGAAAACCAGAGAGCAGGAATGAACAGATGACATGGCCTCTAAAGCAATGAATGCATGTTCCCTCAGCCTTTGATTTTTCACATTTTATTTTTTAGATTTTTTTTTAATTTATTTGAGAAACAGAGATCACAAGTAGGCAGAGAGGCAGGCAGAGAGAGAAGGGGAAGCAGGCTCCCCGCCGAGCAGAGAGCCCAATGTGGGGCTCGATCCCAGGACCCTGAGATCATGACCCGAGCCGAAGGCAGAGGCTTAACCCACTGAGCCACCCAGGCGCCCCATGATTTTGTACATTTTCATCAGAGTTTGTGTGTATGGGGCAGATCCATTCACAAAGATGGGGCAGGTTGTGCCTCGAGCAGATAAACCCATAATTCTGGGTTGAGTCATTGCTGAATTTGGATTTGACACTGTGGTTTAATAATGAGAAGAGTGAAATCATAATGAAAGCAAAGGCAACCACATAGAGTATCTGTTTTCTTATTCTGGAGACCTCAGAGAAATGGATGGGAAGAATATCTTTTCTTCCCTTTCTAGATGCCAAAAGTCTGGCTCTAGTTTTCTTTAGCAGTTGACTTTGTCAAGCTTACTCCAATAGAATAGCCTTTTGTGTATTTTTTTTCTGCCAAATCCCCTTGGCCTCTGAACTAAAGCAAACTCCACTGAATGTTATTGCTGAATAGCTCACGGCATGTTTATGATATGTGTGACTTTCTCTGGCTGACCTCACTGAAGGGGGCTTTTGCTTAGCCAGGGACCCATTTAGAATGGCAGGGGATGAGAAATCATAGACCATCCAGCCTAACCTCAGAGGTGGGCAGATCTGAGAGACATTAAGAAGGAATGAGATCACAAAACATCTGGAGAAATAGGAACTGACAAAAACTAGCCATTGTGGTTTTGTAAAGGGCAAATCTTGTTTGACAAATGTGGTGGGGGAAAAAAAAAGAGAGAAAGAATGAAGGGGATAATGTGGAAAGCAGAGGGCTATAAGACAGTGGACATAGACTATTAGGGTTTCCAAAGACTTTGCACAAGATGTTGCTGAATAGGCTCACGCATTGGGTGGCACCTTTAGGCTTCCCAAAGCAGCCCACTTCAAACACGACAATAAAGAGCTTGAGTCAAGATGTAATTATCCCCTTTCTTTTCCTAAGGGTACTGTCCTAAATCCTCAGTTATTATACACTTGGGTAGTGAGAGGAGAGCCAAGTAGGACTGTGTAGTTTCAGCCCCCCAACATCCCCTGTAAGGTTCTTAGAATAATAGGTTGGCTTTGGTCTGTCTACGGGAGCTACTCTGGAAAAACGGCTGGGCCTCTTGAGTTGGACCATCCAGACATCAGTGAAATAGTTTCCTAACTCAGCAGTTGTCCAACTACAGCTCATGGACCAAACCCACCTGTGTTTGTAAATAAGGTTTTATTAGAACGCAGCTATATCCATTCATTTGCATACTATCTGAGGCTGCTTTCATGCTGCAGTGGCAGCGCTGAGTACAGACGGTCCCCGACTTAACAACCATTTGACTTAGGACTTTTCTGACTCCATGACGGTGCAAAAATGGTATGTCTTCCGTAGAAACCCTACTTCACATTTAGAAGTTTGATCGCTTCCTGGGCTGTTGATATGCTATATGGCATTCTCTCATGATGCTAGGCAATGGCAACAAGGCACAGCTCCCAGTCCGTCACACAATCACCAGGATAAATAATAGATACACTTATAATCATTCTGTACCCACACAACCATTCTGTCTGTCACTTCCAATACAGTATTCAACAAGTTGTATGAGATCGTCAACACTTTATTATAAATCAAGCATTGTGTTAAATGATTTTGCCCAACTATAGGCTAATGTAAGTGTTCTGAGCACATTCAAGAAAGGGTGGGCTAAGCTATGATGGTCAGTAGTAGAGGTGTATTAAATGCATTTTGACTTATGATATTTTCAACTTAGGATGAGTTTATCAGGATGATAACCCTATCGCTGGGCCAAAGAAGTTTTGTAGTTGTAATTATATGGTCCCCAAAGCTTAAAATACTTTCTGTCTGGCAATTTACAGAGAAAGTTACTGATCCCTGTTCTAGGTCATCTGTCACCCTCTCCAATCAGCCATTTTAGGTAGCCCTATAGTGGCTTTCTATCATTTTATTCTGTTTCATTTTCTTCCAAGCATGTGGCACTACCTAAATTATCTTGTTGAGTAATTTATTTATATTTTGATTATTTTCTTGAACCAGAAAGAAAACTTGAAAGTAGAGATATTGCTCATTCTGTTCCTAACAGTGTCTCCCCAACTCCTAACATATAGAAGTTGTTCAATCACTAGTTATGGCATGAATGAATGAATGAATGAATGCTTGTGGGTGAGAAAAAATGGTGAGGGAAGGGGGTTGAAAATGGGACAATGAAGATGCTTAGTGACTGATAGGAAACAGAATGGTCATATAGAGGTGCATCTCATTTTATTGTTTTTCACTCACTGAGCAAATCTATTGACACCTTTTTTCCAACAGCATATGCTCCATGTCGCTGTGTCATGTTTTAGTAATTCTCTAAATATTTAAAACAGTTTCATTATTATTATATTATGATATCCTGTGATCAGGGTCTTTGATGTTACTATTGTAATTGTTTTGGGGTGCTATTAACCACATCCATATAAGATGGCAAATTTAATAGATAAATGCTCAGTGTGATCTGACCAGCCAGTCTTTTGTCTCTCTCCCTTTCCTTGGGTGTCTCTAATTCTTGAGACACAACAATATGGACATTAGGCCAGGTCATAACCCTACAAAATGTTCAAGTGAAAGGAAGAGTCCCACGTTTCTCACTTTAATCAAAATCTGAAGATGATTAAGCTTAGTGAGGAAGGCATGTTGAGAGCTGATATAGGCCAAAAGCTAGGCCTCTTGTGCCAAATAATTAGCTAAGTTGTGAATGCAAGGGAAACATTCTTGAAAGAAATTAAAAGTGCTACTGTAGTGAATACACGAATGATAAGAAAGTGAAATATCCTTATTGCTGATAGGGAGAAAGTTTGAGTGTTCTGGATAGAAGATCAAACTGGCCACAATATTCCCCTAACCAAAGCCTAATCCAGAGAAAGTCCCTTACTCCCTTCAATTCTATGAAGGCTGAGAAAGGTGAGGAAGCTGCAGAAGAAGAGCTGGAAGCTGGCAAAGGTAGGTTCAAGGAAAGAAGCTATCTCTATAACATAAAAGTACAAAGGGGAAGCCACATATGGTGATGGAGAAGCTTAAGCAAATTATGCAGAAGATCTAGATCTAGAGCTAAGAACCTTAATGAAGGTGGCCACAATAAATGATAGATTTTCAGTCCGGATGAAATAGCCTTCCATTGGAAGAAGATGCCATCTCAGACTTTCATAGCTAGAGAGAGGAAGTTAATGGCTGGCTTCAAAGCACAGGCTGACTCTCATGTTAGGGGTGAATGCAGCTGGTGACTTTAAGTTGAAGCCAATGCTCATTTGCCATTCTGAAAGTCCTAGGGCCTTTAAGAATTATACCAAATCTACTCTGCTTGTATTCTATAAATGGAACAACAAAGCCTGGATGATAACACATTTGCTTACAGTATGGTTTACTGAATATTTTAAGCCCACTGTTGAGACCTATTGCTTAGAAAAAATGCTTTCAAAACATTGACAATGCACCTGGTTACTCAAGAGCTCTGATGAAGATGCACAACAAGATTAATATTTTTTTCATGTCTGTTAACACAAGATCCATTCTGCAGTCCATGGATCAAGGAGCTTCTTCTACTTTCAAGTCTTATTTAAGAAATGCATTTCATGGGGCACCTGGGTGGCTCAGTGGGTTAAAGCCTCTGCCTTCAGCTCAGCTTATGATCCCAGGGTTCTGGGATTGAGCCCCGAGTCGGGCTCTCTGCTTAGCAGGGAGCCTGCTTCCTCTTCTCTCTCTGCCTGCCTCTCTGCCTGCTTGTGATCTCTATCTCTGTCAAATAAAAAAATAAAATCTTAAAAAAAAAAAGAAATGCATTTCATAAAGCTATAGTTGCCATAGATAGGATCTGGGCAAAGTAATTTGAAAACCTTCTGGAAAGTATTCATTATTCTCGATGCCATTAGGAACATTCATGATTCATGAGAAGGGTCAAAATTCAACATTAACAGGAATTTAGAAGAAATTCCAACCCTCATGGATGACTTGGAGGGGTTCAGGACTACAGTGGAGGAAGTAACTTCAGATGTGGTGGAAATAGCAAGAGAATTAGATGTAGACCCTGAAAATACAATGAATTGCAGCCATCTCATGATAACATTAGAATGGATGAAGAGTTGCCCCTTATGGATGAACAAAGAAAATGATTTTTTGAGATATAATCTATTCCAATGCTGTGAAGATTGTTGAAATGACAACAAAGGAGGTATATATATATATGTGTGTGTGTGTGTGTGTGTATACATATATATGTATATATAATATAGTTTATATTTATATATATGTATTTTTATATATAATTTAAAAATAATATATAGACTTAGTTGATAAAGCAGCAGCATGATATGAGAAGACTGACTTCGATTTTGAAACAAGTCCTCCTACTGTGGATAAAATGCTATCAACCAGCATCACAGAAAAATTGTGAGAGGAAGAGTCAATTGATGTGGCAAACTTCATTTTTGTCTTATTTTAAGAAACTGCCACAGCCACACAGCCTTCAACAACTACCATCCTGATCAGTCATCCGCCATCAACACTGAGGCAAGACTCTCCATGAGCAAAAAGGTAATGACACATTGCAGTCTCAGATGATGGTTAACATTTTTAAGCAATAAAGTATTTTGAGGGGCAGGGGAGAGAAGGGGCAGGATGAAATTTTTAAGCAGTCTTCACACCCAGCATAGAGCCCAACACGGGGCCTGATCTCATGAGGCTGAGATCATGACCTGAGCTGAAATCAAGAGTTGGATGCTTAACCTACTGAGCCATCCAGGTGCCCCAGCAATAAAGTAGTTTTGATTAAAATTTATACATTTTTAGAGACAATGGCATTACATACTTAATAGACTACAGTATAGTGTAAACATAATTTTAATATATACTAGGAAACCAAAAAATTATTTTGACATACTTTATCATGGTATTTATTTACTTTATTATGGTAGTCTGGAAACTAACATGGCAATATCTCCAAGGTATGCCTGTATTTTTGTGCTTTCTGCTTACGTGGTCAGACAACATTAGTCCTACATTAGTTGGAACAAACATTTAAATTGATCTACCCACTCTGTTTTTTGTTTTTGTTTTTTTGTTTTTAATTTGAGAGAGAGTAAGAGAGAGAGAGAGTGAGCATAAGAAGGTGGAGGGGCAGAGGGAGAGGGAGAAACAGACTCCCCATTAAACAGGGAGCCAGACATGGAGCTCCATCCCAGGACCCTGGGATCATAACCAGAGCCAAAAAGCCCATGCTTAGTTGACTGAGCCAGCCAGGTGTCCCCTACCCACTCTGTTACCATAAATTATAACCTACCCTAAATAATCCAAAGCAAATTTTCTCTTTATGGTTTGTAAATATTTTTGGGAAAGGATATTGCACACTTATCAGTCGTGGCCTGGTGACTCCCTTGTCCTTTTGTGGCTCTCTCATTGCTGAGCTTTTGATGTCTGGGCCATTCCTGCAGGATGGGGGTTATAACCCACTCCTAGATGGAAGGACATAAAGGGAAGTCAAGCCCGTGGGGTCATCTTGACTAATCCGATTTACCATTTAGAACTTGGGTATTATCTACATTATATTTATTTTTACTTCCAGAAGGAACCATTGACTGTTGCAATTATATACTCTTGCAAGATAATCATCTAGCCAAACGCAGCTTTGTAGTCTCAAGAAAACAATAACGTAAGCCTCATCATTAACAAAATACCCTAGTATTTCCTGAGTGCTTGACAACAATCTGCAAGGTAAAAGGACATGACTACAACCCCTGGGTTCTAGTCTTCTTCCTATAACATTTCTCAAGGAAATCTCTGGTGCAATTCAGTGGGTAGCATGGCATTTTGTTAGATATGTTGCCATCTGGGAGAGAACAGAGGTGCTTGTTTGCATGAAAGTTCTCTTTATTCTATGGTGGTTTTAATTTGTCTTAACATAAATGTCATGGGCTACTAGGATCATAACAAAAGGACTCAAGAGCCAACTTTAACCAGGCCCCACTGGTCAAAGATGAAACAATTTGAGGATCAAATAAGGACATTAATGTAGGGAGCAGTAAGCCCAAGACCATTCTGGGCTTTGCTACCGTGGGATCTGCATACTAAAGCAACTTCACTAAGGTCGCCCTGACCACAATATCTGTGCTAAACAAGATGCCCCACTGTGGTATCTTGTGTCCTGGAACATTTGCAAGATATGCGTTTCGAAATCATCAAGTTCCTTCACTTGTGACTCTGGCTAACTGCCAACAGAAAGTCACTTCCTTCCGCCACCCGACCTTTTCTGCCTATATATACCCCCGCAGCTTGACAAATAAACCAGACTTGATCAGAGTCCTGTCTTGTCTCCATCTCTTGTGTCTCTTGTCCTTTCATTCTCACTCCCCCTCTAGGGTCTCCGTTGACTACCCGTGGGTCAGGTCAAGTGGCGCCCAACGTGGGACTGAAGAATGGGGGAACCAGTGAAGAACGCTGTTCGGAGCGGCCGCCATAATCAAGAAGAAAAAAGGAGGAAACGGTGCGGTAACCTGCCGTCACGTATGAACCTCGGTAAGGTGAACAGCGATTATGGGACAAGAAATTAGCCACCATGAACTGTTTGTGGAAGGTCTGAAAAGGCACGAGGGCTAAAGGTTACGATCAAACAATTGCTAAACTTTTTTGACTATGTTAAGACTGTCTGTCCTTGGTTTCCTGTTGAGGGAACTATAGATGAGAAGAAACAAATCTATGGGGCAGTCAGCTTTGTTCCAGCAAGCAACAACCCATTTCAGACCTCTTCCGAGCCACCACAGGGAGTGCCGGATTGGACCTCAGTTCCACCACCCACACAGTATTAATCCCATAAATGGGAGTCCAAGCACTCCCAACAGGAATATTTGGGCCCCTACCAAAAAATACCTTTGGGCTCATTGTAGGTAGGAGTAGCACTACTATGAATGGCTTCTTAGTATACCCTGGAGTTATTGACAACGACTACACTGGAGAAATAAAAGTCATGGTGTCTTCTCCAAAAGTCATAAATACTATTCCCACAGGCCAACGATTTGCTCAATTGTTACTCCTTCCCCTTCTCTCCATGTCCAATAAGGCGACTCATGGCACCAGGGGAAACCAAGGCTTTGGGTCCTCTGATGTCTATTGGTCTGAGGTACTTTCAACACAAAAACCTTTCATGACCCTATGGTTGGATGAAAAGAGGTTCTCTGGCTTAGTGGATACTGGAGCAGATGTAACAATAATTAAGGGAGAGGACTGGCCTCAAACCTGGCCGTTAGAAGATACCCTCACTCATCTTAAGGGCATTGGACAGAGTCAGAATCCAAAATGAAGCTCTAAAATACTGACCTGGAGGGATCATGAAGGCCACCATAGATGTATCCAACCTTATGTTATTACGGGACTACCCATTAACTTGTGGGGACGAGATCTCCTTTCCCAATTAGGTATGATTATTTGCAGCCCTAATGAAATCGTAACTATGCAAATGTTCAAAAACGGATACATTCTAGGCAAGGGCTTAGGAAAAAATGGAACAGGGCTTCTACAGCCCATAGAGCCACGTCCTTGGCCCTCTCGCGCTGGAATAGGGCATTTTCCTTAGGGATCATCAATGCTCCTGCAGGCCACGCAGAAAAAATCACCTGGCTCTCTGATGAGCCAGTATGGGTTGATCAATGGCCCCTATCCAGAGAAAAACTGTTAGCAGCACGGCAGTTGGTGCAGGAACAACTCCAAGCTGGCCACATTGTGCCTAGCACCTTACCCTGGAATACTCCCATTTTTGTAATAAAAAAGAAGTCTGGAAAATGGAGGTTGTTGCAAGATCTAAGGACAGTCAACAAAACTATGGTTCTTATGGGTGCCCTGCAGCCAGGCCTCCCCTCACCGGTGGCCATCCCGCTTGGTTATTACAAAATTGTCATGGATTTAAAAGACTGCTTCTTTACAATTCCTTTACATCCTGATGATCAAAAGCGTTTCACATTTAGCCTCCCCTCGATAAATTTTCAGGCACCAATGCTTAGATACCAATGGCAGGTACTCCCTCAAGGCATGGCTAATAGCCCAATTCTGTGTCAATCTTTTGTTGTCTCTGCCCTCCAATCTGTGAGGGAACAATGGCCTCATATATACATCATCCACTACATGGATGACATCCTCCTGGCAGGTGAAATGGGAGATGAAGTTCTATTATGCTACTCTCATCTCAGATAAAACTTACAAGAGCAGGGTCTTCACATTGCCCCAGAAAAGGCTCAATTAGAAGACCCTTATACCTATCTTGGCTTCCAAATGAAAGGATCTAATGTCACCTCGCAAAAAATAAGCCTGCGAGTAGACACGCTTAAAACGTTAAATGATTTCAAAAACTACTTGGTGATATTAATTGGATTATGCCCTATCTAAAGATAACAAAAGGTGAATTAAAACCACTATATGATGTCTTACAAGGGGACAGTCGCCCTACCTCACCACGCAAACTGACCCCAAAAGCCAGAGAGGCTATTGCTACTGTGGAACAAGCCATCCAAAATCAAACTATCACCTTCATGGATTATGACTCACCCCTCCAGTTTCTCATTTGTAAAACCTCCCTCACTCCCACTGCAGTCTTTTGGCAAACCGCGCCTCTCATGTGGGTCCACTTACCCATCTCCCCAAAACGAGTACTTACACCATATCATCAAGCAATATCAGACCTCATAGTTATGGGAAGAGATCATGGAAAACAATATTTTGGAAAGGAACCTGACGTTACTGTCCTGCCTTATTCTAAGGAACAGGTTAATTTGCTGATGCAAACCACTGATGCTTGGCCAATTGCCCTTGTCTCTTACACAGGGTCTTTGGACAACCATTATCCGCAAAACAAATTGATAGATTTTGCCAATAAGCATGATTTTGTCTTTCCAAAAGTCACTTCCACTACCCCTCTAGCTGATGCCTTAACAATTTTTACCAGTGGCTCCTCCACCAGAATAGCTGCCTATGTTTGGAATGATAATACAACCCGATTCCATACCAATTGTTCCTCGGCCCAAATCACTGAGTTGTATGTGGTTGTAGCGGTGTTCTCTGCCTTCCCCCATGATGCCATCAACTTATATACTGATAGTGCTTATGTTGCCCTCTCTGTCCCTCTACTAGAAACCTGCGGCCAAATAAAAAATGCCTCACAGGCTGGCCGCCTTTTTATACAACTACAAAACCTAATTAGGAAAAGATACAAACCCTTCTTCGCTGGGCATCTCCAGGCCCATTCTATCCTTCCCGGGCCCCTTACGGAGGGCAATCGATTGGCAGACATAGCCATGAAAATTCAAGCATATGTCTCTAAAGAAACCTCTGACCCAATTGCTCAGGCACAAAAGGCCCACTGCCTACATCATCTTAATGCTCGAACCATGAGACTCATGTTTAAAATTACCAGAGAACAGGCTCGACATATTGTAAAGACCTGCCCTGACTGTGTCCTTCACCTCCCAACACCCCACCTAGGAGTCAACCCTATCCCTAATGCCTTATGGCAGATGGATATCACTCACTATCCTGAATTTGGGAACCTTAAATATATACACATGTGCATTGACACCTACAGTGGATTTTTGGTTGCTACCCTACAAACCGGCGAAGCTACTAAGCATGTTATTGCCCACCTCCTAACAGCCTTTTCTGTCCTCGGGTACCCACAACAAATTAAGACTGATAATGGGCCTGGGTACACGAGTTCTGGTTTTGCGGCCTTCTGTAAACGTCTTAACATATCACATGTCACAGGCATCCCATACAATCCACAAAGCCAAGGAATAATTGAACAGGCTAACCTTACACTCAAAACCACTTTAAAGAAAATTAAAAAGGGGGAATGGTACCCAACGAAGGGGACCCCCAGAAATCTATTATCATGTGCCCTATTTATTTTAAATTTTTTGACTTTGGATGCAGACAATTCCTCAGCAGCCACACGTATTTGGCAATCTGAAACACAAAAACGTTTTGCTGCAGTCAGGTGGAAAGATCCCCTAAATAATTCCTGGCATGGACCAGACCCTGTGCTCATTTGGGGACGCGGGTCGGTCTGCATTTATTCTAAAGAAATGAAAGCAGCTAGATGGCTCCCAGAGAGTCTGGTCAAACAGGTGGACCACAACAAGGACGACACTAACCTTTCCTCGGACTCCAGGGATGATAAAACTCCCTGAGAGACAACTCCGTTTCAATTTCAGAAACAATGCTATTTGTCATCCTGTTGATTCTTACCAACGTCTTGCCGTTGGAAGGGGGACTTGGACGGCCTGTCGACCCCAACAAATTGAAAAAGGCCCTCTGGGGAACCCCCTGTAACTGCAAGGGAGGAACGGTAAGTATGTATCCAACTTCTTATGCCCAATCTACTGATTGCGGTACAAAGACCGCCTATCTAACACATACAAAATCCATGACGGGCTTTTCCCCACAGTTCTGGCAATGCGTCAACAAACCCCCTGTCATCCCTACCATAGACGGAAAGCCAGGGTCTTGCCCCAGTAACTGCTTAGAACAAACAGTGATGCATTCCTCTTGTTATCGAGAGGCACAACGATGCACGTTCTCCAACGGCCAGACTTATCTGACCACCATCTTGCAAAAGAATTCTGCTGGCTCGTTTGGAGGCGAGCATGATCCTAATAGCAGGACTGGAACCAATAAATATAGCCAGGCCTCTTGCAGAGGTACGATTGGCGAACCTGTCTGCTGGCCAACTGAAGCTCCTATTTACATCTCAGATGGCGGCGGGCCTACTGACAGGGTTAGAGAATCCAAAGTTCAACAGCGACTGGAAGAGATCATTAAGCTTACCTACCCTTCTCTCAGCTATCATCTGATAGCCCTCCCAAAAACCTCGAAACCTTGACCTACATACTCAAACTTCTAATATTCTGAAGGCTACACTTGTACTGTTAAACCACTCCAACCCCTCCCTTGCTAAAGATTGCTGGTTGTGTATGACTTTGGGCACTCCTATGCCCCTTGCAATACCTGCTAATGCCTCAACTCCCACCTTTGGTAATTGCAGCATTAGCCTGCCCTTTAGAGTACAGCCTATAAGCTTTAACCAGTCTGAGTGCTATCAGGGAAAATTCAATAATGATAATTATGATATAGATGTAGGATTTCCTACCTTCACCCACTGCTCCCAAACCACCAACTACACCTCTGCCTTATGTCCTGAGCAGGGGCTAGTGTTTGTGTGTGGAGGGAACTTAGCATTCACCGCCCTGCCCACCAACTGGTCAGGACTTTGCGTACATGCAACTATTTTGCCTGACATTGACATTATTCCTGGTGACGAGCCTGTTCCTTTACCTAGCTTTGATTACATTGCTGGTAGACAGAAGAGAGCAATACAATTTGTTCCCTTGCTTGTTGGACTAGGAGTTTCTGGAGCCTTAGCCTCCAGCTCAGCCGGATTGGGGGTCGCCTTGCATTCCTATACAAAACTATCAAATCAACTGATCAATGACGTCCAGACTCTGTCTAGCACTATCAATGATCTCCAAGACCAAATTGATTCTTTAGCCAAAGTAGTCTTGCAAAACCGTAGAGGTTTAGACCTTCTCACCGCAGAACAGGGAGGAATTTGTTTAGCTCTACAGGAACATTGCTGCTTTTATGCCAACAAGTCCGGGATTGTTCGAGATAAGATCAAAAAGCTACAAGAAGATCTAGTGAAGAGAAGAAGAGAATTGTTCGAAAACCCTCTTTGGAGCGGGCTTAATGGGACCCTCCCTTATCTCCTTCCCCTTTTAGGGCCCCTGGTTGGCCTATTACTTTTACTATCGCTGGGGCCCTTTCTCTTCAATAAGCTTATGGCTTTTGTTAAACAACAAATAGATGCTATCAAAATGCAACCCATACAGGTCCACTACCATAAACTGGAATTGGCCGATAAGGAGTCTCGGTTGGAGGTGTAAAAAGGCCCTCTGCCTTAGTGAGTTGGACTTGCTAGCCAGAGATGGGCAACTGGGAAAAGCATGTCTCAAACTTATTGCATCTGTGCACACCACCTAAGACAGGGGGCAAGCCCAAGCTGCTTGGCCTACCAATGACTGGTAAGGTGTGCACCTATGAACATGCACGATTTCCCTGACCTAAGATAGGCACAGTCCCCGTAAGGGAGACACCTTGGCCCTACTTATTCATTAAAAGAAAGGGGGACCTGTAGGGAGCAGTAAGCCCAAGACCATTCTGGGCTTTGCTACCGTGGGATCTGCATACTAAAGCAACTTTACTAAGGTCGCCCTCACCGCAATATCTGTGCTAAACAAGATGCTCCACTGTGGTATCTCGTGTCCTGGAACATTTGCAAGATATGCATTCCGAAATCATCAAGTTCCTTCACTTGTGACTCCGGCTAACTGCCAACAGAAAGTCACTTCCTTCCGCTGCCCGACCTTTTCTGCCTATATATACCCCCGCAGCTTGACAAATAAACGAGACTTGACCAGAGTCCTGTCTTGTCTCCATCTCTCGTGTCTCTTGTCCTTTCATTCTCACTCCCCCTCTAGGGTCTCCGTTGACTACCTGCGGGTCGGGTCACATTAAATTCAATGGACTGATATTAATCAAATATAATTAAGTCCATGAATTCACAATGACACTGGGGAGGAAAAACCCCTAATTGCTCACCACTGATAGATGCTAGGGAACCAACTCATTATTATGAACACTAAAGAGAAAGAATCACATACTAATTTTTTGTCTTTCTTATACAAACTTTACCACTGAGTTATCAAATAGTAAATAATGGGAAATTTATATTTATAGACATTTCCAGCTAGTAAGTGTGGAAAGGATGCTAGCATTGGATGAACACCTTGACAGAACCACTAACGAATGGGTGGATCTTGGCATTGAGAATGAGTGGCTCATAACATCACAAAAAGAGAGGCAATGGTGAGCCTCCTGACCAAAGAACGCAGCACCACCTTTGAAGCAGTCTTGTCAAAGGATGAAATTGAATCTCAGCAAGCCTCTAGATGCAACTACTAATTTATAGGAAATGCAGATGGAGGATCACATCAGGAGACATCACTTAAATGGTGATGGCAAAATCCAAACTAGAAAGCTCTACAAGATAAATGAGCTTGATTCTTCAACAAATGCATTGTAAAAAAGAGAAGAGGAGGAAGAGGGGAACCTATGAATTGAAAACAAAGTTAAGAAATTTATCCATCAGCCACAATGCATGGATCTCATCTGCATTCTGGTTCCATAAACAAACTATAATAAATTATTAACATTTGTGTCAATTCGAAATTTGATATTAAAGAATTATTAAGATTTTAGGTGTGATTTGACATTATATTTTAAAAAGAACTCCTTAGAGATACTTACTGAAATATTTATAGATTGTATGTCTGAGATTTGCTTTAAAGTAATACAGAGAAGGGGTGCCTGGGTGGCTCAGTGGGTTAAGCCTCTGCCTTAGGCTCAGGTCATGATCCCAGGGTCCTGGGATCGAGCTCCGCATCGGGCTGTCTGCTCAGCAGGGGGCATGCTTCCTCCTCTCCCTCTCTCTGCCTGCCTCTCCGCCTCCTTGTGATCTCTGTCAAAATAAATAAATAAATAAATAAATAAATAAATAAATAAGTAAATATAAATAAAGTAATACAGGGCAGAGAGTTAGCTGAGGAAAGAGGTGAAATAGGACCGGTTCTGAGATGAGCACTGTTGGGTAATAAGTTCATAGGGCTTATTATATTGTTCTCTCTCTACTTCTCTGTTGACTGATGGCTATTAGAAAAAAATTAAAAATGAGTATCTTGGCAAGAAGAAGAGTGATGGTTCAACTCATTCTTTCAATGGCAGATAGAGGTGACATGACTATCATTCATTGTGAAATTTATTCATGTGAACATATACATATATGTGTGCTTTATGTATAATGTAATTTTTTATATTATAACATTGGATTGTATATAATATTATTAGTTATATGCATTTACTCACATATTATTATATATGATACATATAATACAGGTATTATCTAGTCAGTCACTGGGTTATCTTGGTGATTTAAACATAGTTAAATAATCATTTAAAAGGATTTGCTTAATGCAGTACCTGTTAACTATTTCTTCAATGGATAACACATGATAAGGGTAGTTCCAGTCGTGGAAAACACAAATTTCATTCATTAGTTTGTTCTTTCCAAAAACATTTCTCAAGAGTCCACCATGTGCCATGGTGATCTCTTAGGCTGATCTCTAAGAATAAAAATCAGTTAAGTCGTCCAGTCCTGGGGAATTTCATTTTCTAGAGAGGGAAACAGATCAGTAAAACCCACCGAGCAGCAGAAAAGCAGCCATGTGAGGCACAGCCAAGGGCATGTAGTCAGTTGGTCCTGGAGAGAAGGGGTACCATGGCTGGCAGGCTGATCCTGAGTGGGGCAAAAAGGGCAGGGGAGGAGATAAGGTGGAAGGTGGTAGTGACAGCAAGGTGCTCTAAGAGGACATTGACTTGGTTTTTGCTCAGTATAGGTGGGTTGCTGTGGATGAAGGAAGAGTGAGGAGAACAGACACTGTTTGGGGAACATTTAGTACTGGATATTTCAGAGGATGTGGGAAACAAAAGGGAAAAGCTCTTTTATGGTCCTTAACATCTCACCCCACAGAGTTTTGTCGTGCTCTTGACCATGACAGCTGATGTGAAACAAAGCCTATCTCCATCTCAGACGCTGCTCCTCAGAATTCCATTTGTACACTCCCTTCTTGCCAGACTTTCTCCTCTGCAGCTTTCCTTGTTGACCTTCTGGTCTATTCTCTGTCCTAGCCCAGGCTTCTTTTTCTTTTTCTTCAGTCTAAATCTCAGAAGGGCAAATCTCTGTCATTCTCTACACTGCATTTAGCCACAACTGAACACAATCTGCGTTACTATTCATCATTGACCTTCATGATCTTTGTCCAATTGAGTTCATCAACTAGAAAGGATTTTGGGAATTGAACTATTAATTTTTTTTAATTTGGAGAATGATCACAAAGTGGTAGCATGTATTATATGGTCACTTATCTCTACAGCTTTCATTTAACTTAGGCCTTTAGGAAATAAAACACAAAAACTTAAGTAGTCCAATGAGGGCAGTTCCTTGTCATTTACTGAGAGCTTTTTCTTGGTCAAAGCAAAACATTGGCATTCTTAGCTGTTCACTTATTTATACTACAGGAAACCAACAGTTATGCAAAGCCACTGCCAACATAATCACGAGCTGCTGTGTGGAGTCTTAAGTACCTCATGGAAAAATAACTCTGAATTGGAATTCTTCCCAAAAGCCAGCTTCGTTAATGCTTTGACAACTGAAGTAAGCCAAAAAAAAAAAAAAAAATCTGGAAAGCAGTTATAAATGTGAATGGCTGTTAAACCTTTCAGCAGGGTGATTTAGTGTAAAAAATGTAAGATATTAGCACAAATGCTCTCGCAATAGTACCATGGCTGTGTCATGCCTTTAATTTACCTAGAATTAATTGTAGGTTTAAGATGCTTTATAGTTTAATGAACACACAGAACACAGCCTCAAGCATGTTTTATTAACCTGGCTGTGCCTTGTATTTCAAAGTAGTCTTCGAAAATGTGGGAGACAAGCTGTGTGTGTGTGTATGTGTGTGTGTGTGTGTATGGGAGTGTATGTGTGTGTCTGTGCACATATGTGTGTGTCACCACACAAAGCGACATGGAGCAGGAGGGACATAGGGCAGAGGTTGTAGTCTGTTGACACAGTATTTCTCAAAGCTACCATTTCGTTATGGCAATTAAATCTTGGATAGGCACTTTCTCGGACCTTGTCTTTAAAAGGAGTTTCTGGTATTTTTCCTTTGTTCTTTAAAAAGATGTTTTAAAATGGATTTTGTCATGAGTACTTCCTAAACACATATTCTTTGCTTGGAGGTGAAAGGCAGGAGCTGTGAATGGAGAGCAAGAGCTTTGAAAACAAAAGGGGTTTAGAAAGTTATTGGGAACATTTCATCCTTGCTGAGTAAACAGGATCCTGATGGTAGACACTATCTTTTTGAACAGAATTGTTTTTGTATTCTGAGGGCTGAGAGACAAGGGCTGGACTTCAAGAACTTAAATGCCTGTAGCACTTCAAGGGGTGTTCCTAGAGGGCTTTTCATATTTTTTATCAGTAGTTACTTGGCCATAGTCTCTCATTTATAGTCACACCCCCTATTTAAATGTGCCACGTTAGTTTTTCTAGGCTGCTTCAGATGACTTGACCAATATGCCAGATTGCAAGGAGAAGGAGGTGATGAGAGTTAGCTGTCAGTGATGACCATGGTGGCCAATGATGGTTGAGTCCAACAGTGTACCAAGCTTTGCCTAAAGCGCCTACCTCAGACCTTATTCATTACTTGCCACAGGCCTATGGGGGAGGACCGATCATTATTGCTTTTATGCAGGTGAGGAAACCAAAGCTTAGTGTGGCCAAGCTAAGACCCAAGGACAAAGACACATGCATGGCAGAGCTGGACTTTCAGTGCAGGCAGCTGACTGTCGCTTTTGGCCAGTGTTTTTTCTTGACTGTTCCAAGTCTCTGAAACCAGAGGATTCCACTCAGCCTGTCTTTGCCAGGAGATTGGTGATTTCCCTCCAGATTACTAGATGTATGCAAAGTTCCCAAGCTGTCCATGAATCACATTGACCCTTTTCTCATTTAAATAAAAAGAAATATTTCTAAACCCATTAGAGAAAATCATACAGAACATGTTTTTTTCTAGCTTTTATTTTTAGAGTGAGATAATACTTATTATAAAGTTTAAACATTATAAAATTGTAGTATGTGAAATTTTTCTCTATTTCTTGTTGTTGTTGCTGTTTAACTCTCTTGTTACATTCCTCTCCATCCAACCACCTCTAAGCCTAAATATACTTACTAGATGTAGCCAAGATTAAAAATTTGGAATCTATCTCTTTATGTCTCCATCTCTATCTGTATCTTCCTACTTGGCATTGATAAGTAGGAAGACTCTGAGGCTCTCTTCCCTGGATTCAAATCCTGATTCTACTGTGTATTAGCTAAGTGATTTTGTGCTAGTATTTTCTCCATGCTTCAGTGTCCTTATCTGTTAGTGGAAATAATAACAGTACCTGTATCATAGGTTTATGTGAAGATGACATGTGGTAATATATAAAGCAGTTAGAGTTGCACACAAAGTAAACCCTCATTTAAGTGAGCAATCTAGATCTATATCTCTGTGTATACATGTCCGTGGAAGTGATAATATATAAATTATTTTGTATCTTGTGTTTTTGACTTAACAATATATTACTTTAGTCATATAAAACTGCTTTAAAAAAACTAATAATACAGCATTCTATTACATACATATAACCTGTTGGTAGACTTTTAGATGTGTGTATTTTTTACTCTTATAAATAATGCTCTAATAAACTTCTAGGTACATAAATCTCTGTGCATTTGTTTGAGTACTGCTGTAGGATAAATTTCTAGGAATGAAATTGCTGATAAAGATAGATGCATATTTAAAATTTTGCTTGAGACTGCCAAACTGCCCTCCCTGAAGGCCATATCAATTTACAATCCAGAATGTCAAGATTGGATGTGCCTATTTCCCCACAATCTTGCCAGTGCTGGTTATGAGAATATATTTTAATCTTTATCAGACTGGTTGGTGAAAATATCTCATTGTTGTTTTCATTGCATTTCTTTGATTAGTAGTAAGTTTAAGCTTTTATAATGAATAACTCTTTGGTGTTCTTATTTGCTCATTTTTTATTGGCACATTTTCAAGTTGATTTTAAAAATTTGTATTTATTAAGGATCTTAATCTCTTACTAGTCCCATATGTTAAAAGTAACCACATGTTTGTTGGTCTTTTCCTTTTTTTAATGATTTTTACCTTATAGAAATTTGAAATGTGTAATAGACAAATCTGTGAATATTTTCCTCACTGAATATTTTCTTTTAGTAGCTTTTTAAAAAATATTGAAATGTATGCCAAATAGGATAGCTCTATAAGTATATGGTGTGAGGTAGGGAATTTAACTTCGTTTACCCCTAAATAAATAAGCAATTTTTAGGGAAGTTGATGAAAGACAAGACAAAATATATATATTTGGAAGAACCATAGTACATAGTACATGTTCATTCATTGTACATCATATGTACATGAACATAGTACATGTTCATTCATTTACTTTCCCAATTAGTTAACACATATTCCCTGAATGTTTATCATATGATATGTACTGTACAGGCCAACATTGACCAATAAAACTTTGTGCAATGATGGATATATTCCCTACAGGCATTGTTAAGTGTAGTAGCAACTAGCCACAAAGAACTGAATTTTACATTTTCTTTAATTTTAATAAATTAAATTTAAAATAAAGAGCTATCTGTGTCTATTTACTAACATACAGGACAGTGCAGTTACAGATGATGGTGAAATGGCAGAGCCGTGTGTGTGAGTGTGTGTGTGTGTGTGTGTGTGTGTGTGAGAGAGAGAGAGAGAGAGAATGAGAATGCCTGTGAGAATGCAAAGGGCATAGCCAAATGCTTTTCATTTGAAATAGTGAAAATGTAGCAAAAGTACAATTTTGTACCTCATTATGATTTAAGAATAAGGAAAAAAAAGGAAAATTTGGACAAAAGATGGGATGCACTTTTGGTCTTGGGATTCCTGGATCCCCAGATGGGAAAGTATGAGTCTGCTGGTCAACAGCCCTTCCTCTGCTAACTTTGAAGCTGCATTCTTACCCCAGTTCTGCAGACCCCGTCTTTTTTTCTGCATACCACTTATCTCTTTTTCAGGAAGGCTATAGCAAACTTGCAAACCCAGTGATCTACCTTAATTTCATTTCTCCCTCATGGGGAATACAATGCACTTTCTTTAGAAAAATAAGCCAAGAAGATACCAATGTGGAATGCTCTTGAAGTGGATTCTGATACTTCTCTGATCTTTTTTGAGGTTTCCATTAGTGTTTCAAAAGTTTGGGGTCATGGCTGTTAGCTTGCTTAATACTCAATTGTTCAGGGAGCCCCAAGGAATAGTCATTTAATGATATTAACGTGCCGATGTACTCCAGTGGTGGAAAGCCTTGCTGGTTCTAGGCAAGAAGCCCTTTACTTTTATTTCAAAAAAAAA
>ML109455.1:26909-53068 GCA_003697995.1 Taxidea taxus jeffersonii | reverse complement strand
GTGGATATTTAAGCCTTGGCAAACAAGGGAAAATGAACTGAAATCATCAGTGATTGACAGAATAAGGTTCATAAAATACCAGAAAGAAATTCAATGCAGAAGAAAAGACGTTATATCATTATCTTAAAAAATACTTTTACTTAACTACTGGTACTAAAATATGTAATGTGAACCAACTGAAGCTGAAAGGGGGGAAGAAAGTTGAAACTATTATGCATTACTGGAGTTTTTTTAAATTGTATTACTGTATTCAGGAAAACGAATGTGCTCCCTGAAACTAATGAGATTTGTGTTTTATGTTTGTAACCAGCAGAGGTAGCTGACGGTGATGAAAGACTGGACAGCATTTCCCTACCACCAACAGGTAAAACACATTTACATTTTCATCACCCGCTGGAAAATGCAGCACATGAGAATATTTGCATTGAAAATGTTTGTGACGTCACCAACGCGGATGCTTGAGGAAACGGCTTCTGGCCCAGACCCTAGTATCAGAGGTTCTCAGTGCCCTGTGTTCAGAGATATTTTTACCCTGAGTCTGAGAAGCTCCGTTTTTCTCACACTGTCTCACATTCTCAAGAGCCTCAGATCAGCAGGTCCTAAGCACTTAGTGTCACAACATTGTGCCTCCCAAAACCTGTGGGCATTAAGAGGATTTTTACATGAAATGATATTGCTTTCTAGAACAAGGATCACCAGTTTTATGATAAAATTCATGTCCATTCTGTCCTCGTCCACCACCCCCAAAAGGGCTTTTGAGAGGCAGCCGTGGCTCGTCATAAAACAGGTGCTCAGCGAATAGTGCGAGTGCATGAACAGGCCAGCCCCTCCTGCGCGGCTGCCAATTCCTGGTCCTAGAAGCAGATCAGCCAGATAGAACGTTCCAGGCAGCATGTGCTGCAGCGGGAAGCCACAGACATCATTCTGACTTCATAGTATTTGACTCCAACCCCGACCTCCTGCCTCTGTGTTCACTTATACCTGAGACCTGAGGGACGGGGCCTGATCCCTGAGCCTTTATTGACCTCCCTGCAAAGTCAACCTGACCATTTTCTGCCCACAAAACCCAGACACCCCCAAAAAGCCCAACTCCAGATACAGGGTGGTCAGTTTTAAGTAAAATCTGGCAAATATAAGTGGAGGAGCTAGTCTTCGTAGGAGCGCTGCTGGGTCGTGTGCTCCCGGGGAGCACCTGTCCCGAGGAGGCAAGGAGAGCAGAGCTCCCAGCTGCAGGACAGACCCCGGTCAGGACCCCAAGAAAGCCGGGCCGTGCAAACGTCGCCCAGCTCGCTCGGTTACTCCACGGCTAAGCAACAGATGGATGGCACATAAATGAACTGCGGCCCCTCGTGCAAAAAAGCTCCAGCAGTGAAGCCGTGCGTTTCAGGAGGCGTCGGGAGGAGCCCCAGCTGTCCTGGTTGTGCCGTCCAGCCTCCCTCCCCGGCTCCCCTGGCCCCTTCACCGGCAGAGCCCACAGGGCTGCGCTTCCCCACCATCCTCCCTACCGAGTGGGCTTTGTGATTCTTAGCAGTGCCACCATTGTTATCCGAAAGCCGCCCCCTTGAAGTGGTGCCTTTGCATTTTCCTGTCTGAGGATGGAGGCCGAGAGAGGTCTCGGATGAGGAAATCAACCCCGGGATGGTAGAAGCACCTCACGGAACTGAAAAGAATTTCAAGGGGTCTGAGAAAGGAGGAATGTTAGAGATCATCTAGTCCCCTCCCTTCTTTTTATCCAGTCCTTTTATTTTACAGGTAAAAAAGCCTGAGGCCCAGAAACACTAAATGACTCTGTCAAGGTCTCCCAGCTGGTTGGTGGCCCGGCTGGACCTCCGGCCTCTCGACTTCAACCCTTACACCGCGTAGCTTTCTGATACCTAAGCCAAAGCCAGCTTTGCTCTGCATGTTTCCTAAAGATCTTAAGAGTCACTGGATGTGCTAATCCCTTTAGGATTCCATTCCACTGTCTTCACAGTTAGAATGTCCGCCGTAAGCCTACCTGAAGTCCTCTGCCGTTGAAACTCACTCCCTGGAGTTCTTTCTCGAACCTTGCCCAAGGTGGTGAGGCCCTGACAGACACAGAGGGCTAGGCCAGGTCTTTCCCTAGTCTGTTGACTTTTGCTACAGGTTACTGAGCAGCATGATAAATAATACCGTTTATCAATTTAGAAAAGGGGAAACGAAGTCGCAGATTGGTGCTCAAATGTCACGGTACTGGAATTAAGTCATCTTGGTTAGACAAGTGTGTCTCGATCACCTCAGCCCTGTTAGGTTCTGGGAACAAATGCCTGCCCTCGGGGAAGCCCGGTCCCATGTGAGGCACGCGGGGGGTGGGCAGTGCGCTCTGAGAACCCCGAGAAACCACCCAGGACTGGGGAACACGCTCTGTTGGGGAGAAAAAAAAACTACAGAGAAAGTAAAAATCAAAGCAGTGCTTTCTAAAATTGACAAAGGAGGCTTCTTAATTTGAAAGAAGAGAGAACAGAACTCACCTGGGCCTAGTAATTTTTGTCAAAAATTGGCCATCGTAAACATACTTCTAAACACTTAGAAGTAAAGGAAGAAAATTTAAATTAGGACCACTCATAGACAGCCATTAGTGGGTATTTTCCCCCAGACTTTTTTATTTATGCATCAGAGACCCAACTACATAAAATTTTTGTTTCCTGAGAGTTTTTCTCCCCTTTTTTTTAACCTAACAAACATTGTCCACTTTTCACAAATCTTCGTACACCTTATTTTAATAGCTGCATCATGTTCTCTCTTACAGGTAAACCCTATTTTATTTAGCCCAATTCTTATCCTGGACACTATGTGGACATGCTCTAACAGTGACACAGTGTCATGGACTTTCCTGTAAAAATAATCAGTACAAATCTCCAGTGGCTAAAATTGCTCACAACTAAAGCCTTGGCTGAAAAATCAGTGATTTAAATGTGAAGCCGATACTTCACCAGTGAGGTTCTCCAGCTGCCCAGCCTCCTTGCCTTTTGCCCGGTCATAGAAAAGTGTGCGACCCCCCTTTAGAGAGGCGGCCCCCCTTCATTGTCTTGTCTCTGTTGTAGGTCATATATTTGACACCAGGAGAGAAAACACGGAAGACACAGAGCCAGATTTCACTGCCTAGACTTTCCTTTTAGTGACACTGTTCATTAGCACACGTAACTGTTCCATTGAATTCCTTCAAAGATCCACGTAGCATTTCAGGTTCCTGCAAAGTGCGGGCGTTCTGTGAAGGTTTCCGGTCATCTCTGAATAGTTGTCATATACTTTGTCGTGTGTGATAATCAAGCCTCCAATTTGGTGTTAAGATTTTTAGAAATCATTTTGAGAGTTAACCCATTCCTTTCAAAAGTCCGGCACAAGACCAGTGAGTTCATTGTTCATTAAAAAGCAGCAGTTCACTTTTTTTTTCATAAGCTCAATGTGAATATACAGAGTTTTGAAGCATATTTATTTTAATGTGCACTGCTTAGATGCAGAATAAAGATGCAGAACAGCTCTTTCCAGCCCTGGGGAGCAGTTGGGAAGGCCAACAGCGGCTTCAAAGATGAAAAAGTTGTTTTGGGGGACAGGATAGCTCTGACCTAGTAGATGAAATCATTTGTGGCATCATTTCCTCCAAAGATAGCCATTTGTTACTGAGTAAGTGCAAATGATCTAGGAACTCTTAGGAAAGAAAGACCTTGCACAAAGATTGTAGCAACACAGTGAGAAAATAACTAAAAGGCGAGGAACTCAAAGTAACCAGTGACCCACATGATATCTGACAACTGTTTTCACAGAGGATTTTAAACTGCGGGGTCCAGGGTTTTGGACAACCAGCCACAAATGGACTTAATATTATATACTTTATTTGGCTCTTAGGACACTTGCCCTCTGCTTCGTATGAAACCAACATATGAAAATAAGGGTTTATGCTAAAGAGATATCTTGCCATGTGGGTATTTGTTTTACAGAAATATTTACCTCCACATTCCCTTCTCCAAAAAGATGGTGAATTTAAAAATACCGTTTTACTTTGGGACACCTGCGTGGCTCAGTTGGTTAAAAATACCGTTTTACTTAGAAACGTTGCATGTAGACCTCATTCACTGTATAATTAAATTACCATAAAGTCTTTGGCATTTGACCCAAAGGCCAAAAATCGGCCAGGAAGAAACTGGGTCTGTAGCCGGGCCGAGCCAGAGGGGGAAAGGATGGCTGTCGTTTCCCTAGCACTTGTTTTATGAGTCATGGAGCATTAGAGCTCCAAGTTCTTGTAGAGCCGCCCTGTCCACGTGACATGTGCCGTAACACGCCAAGTCGCTCCCCCTGAGCTCGGGGGCGATTCGGGGTGCCACCAAAGACCAGCTCATCAGCCAAAGATGAGAGCTGGGAGGTGTCCCTGAAATGGGACAAAGCTGGTCCCAGGCGTGGCTTGCGGAATCCACCTCACTGCTAGAGAGCTCCATCTCATATCCATGTGTCTGAAGTTACAAGGAAGGTTCGGAGAAACGGTTTCCGTCACGTCCTGTAGTTATTAGCTTTTTACATTTCTAGGCCAGTTAGGAATCCCTTCCCTGAAGCTGGTCCCACTGGTCATCAAGTGGCCTAATGAAGTTCTGCATTCAGGGCTTTTGTTTTTCCACAATGTGTGTTTTAAAATTTGTGTTTTGCCCCTCAGCAGGGGATATTTCTCAAGGGAATTGGAAAGATTAATTAGTGACCTTTCAACTCTATTACAGTGAGATGAGTGTGTTGCTAATAAAGGTAGAAACATTTACCTTACCACTGTGGGATCTGCTAAATATGCGTCACGAACCTTCGAAAGCACTTCCTTCCAAGACTGGGTGACAGCTTGGATTTTTCAGTACTTGAGGGGGGGACTGCTCAACTCACAAGTATGTGCAATGCATCCACAAATTGGAAAGACATATCACAAAACTGCAACAGTAAAATCATATTTTGTACATTAAAATTGTATTTGTGTTTACTTACTGTGACTACTGTTCAGACTTTATTCAGAAATCCTTTTTATAGGCTTTCTTAGTAAAAAAATTCCATATCTATGGATGATGTCTCAATCTTCTGTATATATGTTTTATTAATATGTAAATATTTAGATTTTTTAAAATTACTATGTTCTTTAAAAAGAATTAACACAAGGCTAGTTGTGAAAGGGTGAATAACATTGTGTTGTGATATCAATTCCCAAGATGCTCTTTATGTCCGTTCCAGAAGAATACAATAAATTACTTTAATTGAACATGCCTGTTTCGTGCCTGTGTGCCAGTCCTCCTGTGTTTATGAAGAGGAGTCAGGGCTAATCATTAATTAAAAGGTATTTATTAATACTCGGGTGATCTTACACAGAGGGTTACATCTCCTTAGGAAGCTAATTTTTAAAAATAAATAAATAAACTAGATTGCGACCAGAAAGACTGTCTTCAAACACAGAAAGCCGCAGGCTCTGCCTGGCAGTCCTGTGAATGGCTGCAGCCGGTCCCCCTTGTACCACTGGAGCATTAAGTACGGATAGGCTTGAAGCCTAATTTTAAATGAATTAGGTAGCTTTATAATCTTCACTTAAAAGGTTAAGCCCTGCTTCTATGGAAACAACACATCAGAAGGACAAATCAGTCTTCTTTAATGCAAAGTGGCTGGTCCAACATAATCGCTTTCTTCTCCTCTCTGAACACAGGAGGGCGCTGCTTCTCATGCCGCCCGCCCACCCCACCCCACCCCACCCCACCCCACCTCCGCCAGTGCTCCCCAGCCTGGAGCGTCCCTGGGCCGGTCTGTCCATTCTCTCCTGGCCTCTCTCAGGGCATGGTTCTGGGGCCTCACTTGGGGGGCCCTGAGCTCTTCTGAAGCTGCCACAGAAGAAAGCAGCTGGATGGCAGGTGAGAAGGCGGCAGGGCGAGCTGCTCGCAAAAACAAGAAAACCCAAACTCCCCTCGACCAGAGGCTCTCACATCCCCATGCCTCCTGGAAGCTGGGAGCCTGACACCAGCCGGCCCCAACTGCCATGATGCGATGGCCCAAGGTCCTAGGATGCCCTCACTCCCACACATTTGTCACCCAACGGACAGCCCTAAAGGGCTCTCCAGGGCAGTGTGCGGGGCCCAGGTGTACCACAGGAGGCATCACTGGGAAGGGGACCATGTCCCATCCCCATAGACAGAAAGCTCACAGACTGCCTCTGTCACCTCCCCTTCTACAGGCCTGGCCTCACAGCATGATTGGGAGCAGCCACTGGCTCATTCCCCAGGGGCACCTCGAGCCCAGCTCAGCCGTTCACTGAACACCCACTGTGGGCAGGTGCTGCATTGGATCGGTCCAGCAGGGACGCTCGGAAGCAAGGGACAGAGCAGTGAGGGCCGAGACTAGGGAGGTCGGCCCCAGACCAAATATGCCAGGCCATGCAGACCATCTCAAGAAACTGGGAAGATACAGAGCCGGGGTGGGAGGTCGCAAGGGCCCCTGAGGGGCCCTGATCAAGAGCTCTTGATCAGATTCATAGGATGTATTGACCCGTCTGGCTAAAATATGGTACATTGACTGGGCATAGGCGAGCCTCAAGTAGGGAGTCCCATTAAGAAGCTGCTGAAATAGCTAGAGCTATTTCGAGCTGCCGTGAGGACACAGCCCTGAATGCCCCAGCAGGAGAGAACCAACGAGACTAGCTTGGGGTAGAAAGGGAAGTGCAGCTCTAGGGAGGAGAGGGGGCTCTGGTTGGGGAACCTCGGGGTTCTTTGTGCTCCCTAAGGTAGGGGGCACGGAGAGGCGCCATTGGGAGAAGAATGACAGGTGCATTTGGATGCGGAAGTGATTCCATTCATTCATTCACCACGTGTATGTTGAACACATAGAATGTGCCTGGTGCTGTTCTAGAGGCCAGGAGAACATCGAGCCAAAGTCCTCGCCAGGACCATCATTCACAAAGTGTGAGCCCTGAGGAAACACCAGCATATAAGGTACAGTATGCTCCTGAACCAGAGAAGGCACCTGACCTTGGAGCTCAGCCCCAAACTGGAGGCAATCAAGATTCGCAGCACCCTTCATGCAGCATGATTCAAGTCTCAACTGCACATCAGCACAGAGTGAGTCCTAACCGGCAGCTCACAAGCAGCCACTGGCCCCCCTCAGGTCACAGGCTCCGTCCATCTTGTCACTTACCACTCTCTGACACTGCCTTGCTTAACAACATGATTGTTTATGGCCTGCTTTCCACCGGCATCTAAGCCTCATGAGGTCAGGGACCTTATCTGTAAGACCATGAAGGAAACATTTCAGGCCCTGGTTCAGACATTTTCAGGACGTCACTCTCCCCAAGAAGGGGTGGACTATGACAGATGAAGGGTGTTGGGTGCTGCCCTCTCCTTTCTTCTGTCCCCTAGTCTTTGATCCCATGCCCTTTCTCTGTCCATCTATGGACACTCTTCATCAACAGAGCATAAGTCCTACACAAGACATGTAGGTGGGACCCATGAGAATTTGGGAACTCAAATGATTCAGAGCAACCCTTTGAATTTACACATCTCGGTCTGTACTTTGTAACCTCAACAGTAGGCAGTGGATAATCCTCCTAAAACTATATATATATGTATGTGTACATATATATATATATATGAAATATACATATGAAAAAGCCAAAGAACAGTCTGGGAACAAAGCCCAGGTGGGATAACCTGAGTATGCTGTGTGTTACACATACTGATATTCCAAAAAGACTTAATACATAAGGGCCTCCTTAATTGTGTGGGTTGGTTTTGTTTTGTTTTTGTTTTGTTTTGTTTTGTTTTGCCATTTTTATCTGTTAATGCTGAGAAATTGAGGGACATCTTAAACCTAAAGTTTGAAACTAAGCTACTTTAGATAATTCCTTTTAAAATACTTTCCCAAAATGCAGCATGGGAAATGGAGGCGCTGGTCAGAAACCGGCTCTCTTGACCTCCAGGTGTTCACACTCTCCACCACGACGCCATAACAGATTCAAAACATGGAGGGCCCTCGATGTGAATACGGAGTGAAAAGTCAATTTTACAAAGGAAATTGAGCGTCCTAAATTGGTTCAGTGAAGTGGTGGACCAGTTGTATATTCTGGTAGAAAAAACAACTTTCTGCTCTACTCTAGCAACGGGCAGAAACAGAGAATACAATAGAATAGATGGCACTTACTCCATATATTACTGAATTAAGCATCCTCCAAAAGTGATGTATTTCTAACCCCTGGACACCAGAAGCGACTCAGCTAACAACCCCTATGCTAACCCCATCCCCCTCTTGTGAGGAATGCTGTAGCACTGCCCGGTTAGGGAAACTATTTCACGGTGTGAAGCATTGCTACCTCCTTCCACTCATCTCACCAATTCTCCCTGTAACAGACAGACAGGCCAACAGCTGTGGACAGCCTTGACTCTCACGATGAAGATTCTGTTTCTTTGGTTTGTGTCCTGCACTGTTCAAGTATGTCTGTCCTACCTGCCTCCATTGTGTCGGTGTTCCTTGGGGGGTGAGAACCACAGCTCATCTTTGTCCTCCTGGGACTGGCTCACCAGTCCTGGTGGGGTGGGCGTATTTCAGCATCGGCCTGAGTCCTGGACACAGGCTACCACCCGTATGAAGCAAGAGGGGCCAAAATGCACCTCGATCATGCCTAAGCTAGCAAAATATATAGTTTTAGAAAATGAACAAACTCTCAAAGACCAAGAAATGACTTTTGATTGGAAAGTACCCAGTGACTTTGGAGGTGGGAAGGAGAAGGCAGTGGAAGTTGACAAAATTAGTCTGAATTCATTGGACAGATTGAATGCAGAAGAAGAGCCAAGAAAATGCTTTAGAAACTGTGACAGAGTCTTACTCCCCTCCCTTCATTCCCTCACTTAAACATATTATAAAACTACAGAAATTGAAGCTGTGGTTTTGGTATAAGAATAGATCGATAAAATATAACGGGAATTTAAGGAAAACCTTACCTATAGAGACCTACAGCATATATTAAAGATATTGTAATGACAAGAGGCCTAACTATGAAGGGGCTCAAACAAGATACAGATTTTTTTTCCCCCTCTAACTCAGAATAACCCAGAGTGGGTTGTGTGGTCCATAGTGATGGTAGGTAGCTCTGTTCCACGAGGTCATCTAGAAACCCATTCATATCTTATTCTCTCATCTCCTAAAAGAGGTCTACAACCATGTCAAAGCTGGCTCACCAGCAGAAGTCTATGTTTGAGCTCATGGGAAGGTGGGAAAAAGTTAGTGGAGGGGAACAATTTCCTTATGAAAACTTGATTTTGGGGTTGCATAGATCATTTCTGCTACAGCAAAGGAGGGGCTAGGAAATATATTTCTAGCTGGATGGCTATGTGCCCAGCTAAAATTTGCATGCTGTTACTACCAAGAGGAGTGGGAGAATGGATACTGGGGACAATGAGTTGTTGGTTCCACAAATATCATTTTAAATGGCAGGAAAGGACAAATGATTTGATAAATAGTGTTGAAGGCAACCAGCCAGCCATTTGTAAGAACAAATTAACTCAAAATGGATCATAGACCCAAATGTAAAAGCTAACATTATAAAACTTAAAGAAAACAGAGAGGTAAGTCTTCACACTCTTGGGGCAGGTGATAGTTGCTTCCATAGGACACCCAAAGCACAAGCAACAAAGGAAAATAGATGAACGGGACATCACAGAAATAAAACACTTCTGTGCTTCAAAGAAAGTCAAAAGACAACTCACAGAAGGGAAGAACAGATTTTCAAAGCATATATCTGATAAAGAATTTGTATCTAGGATATATAAAGAACTTTTACAACTCAAAAATAAAAAGATAACCCAATTTAAAAATGGGCAAGAGATTCCAACAGACTTCTCTTGAAAGATATCTAAATGGCCAATAAGCTGATAAGCACATGAAAAGATGCTCAACATTACAGTCATTAGGGAAATGCAAATCAAAGCCGCCAGATACCACTTCATACCCACAAAGAAGGCTGGAATCAAATGCCAAACAACAGTGCTGTACGAATGTGGAGAAGTTGGAACCCTCAGACATTGCTGGTGGGAATGTAAAATGGTGCAGGCTCTTTGGAAAACAGATTGGCAATTCCTCTAAAAATTAACATAGACTCACCGTAAGACCTAGCAGTTACCCTCCTAGGAATAGACCCAAGAGAACTGAAAATGTGTACACAGAAGACTTCTGCATGAACGTTCAGTCTACAGTATGTGAATTTTCTGGTGTGAATTCTATCGCAATGAACACGTCATAAAACCTACTGATAAAGTTGGGCCCTCCTACCTTACCCTGTATGTGCCCATTGATTCCAGGTATCTCAAGGATTCAATCAATCAAAACAAATAATAAAAATACTAGGAAGTTTTAAATTCTTATTTCCATAGGCTTGAGGAGAGAAAGGGTTTCTAAAACATGAAGAAATTATCAAGTAAAAATGAATTCATTAACTAAAAACACTTAAATCATACTTTCAAAATTTTACAGGAAACGTTTTATTTTTTTTTTTAAGATTTTATTCATCCATTTGAGAAGAAGAGAAAGAGAGAAAGCGCACAAGCGGCGGGGGAGGGGGCGGACAAAGGGAGAGGGAGAAGCAGACTCCCCACTGAGCACAGAGCCTGAAGTGGGCTTGATCTCAGGACCCCAAGATCATGACCTGAACCCAAGTCAGACGCCCAGCCTACTCAACCACCCAGAGGCCCCTTAAAGATTTTATTTTTAAGTAATCTCTATACACAATGTGGGGCTCGAGCTTACAACCCTAAGATCAAGAGTCACATGACTCATGGACTGAGCCAGCCAGGTGCCCCAAAATTTCACAAAATTAAATAGCAAATGACAAAATGGGAAAAATATTTGCAGACTAAATGGTTGTTAAGATTATACTTATTACACATCCAACTCATAAATCAAATGGCCAATAAATACTAAAATGCTAAAATGAAACCAAGAAATACAAATTAACATAGTACCAGGAAATATTTTGGTTAATCATTCAACTGGCAGAAGTTTAAAGAAAGGTAGCACCAGGGTTTCTTGTAATGAAAGGCACTTAGATACGACCGATAGGCACGTTAATTAGTACAGTATTTCTGGGGGCGGTTTGGCAACATAAATCAAATTTGTTCAAAACCTTTGACCCAGCAATGTGCCCAAAGGAATTTTTCTGAAAGCGATAAAGATCTACCCAAAGATCAAGCCACAAAACCACACTGTGTTCATCACACATAGCTCTAAAGTAATAAAACCAAGCAAGCAACCAAGACAATTTACAGTGACCAGCCATAGTTTAAATTCCAATACCTCCCTAAAATGGGATACTATGCAGCCATACTGTGTGGTGTACACAGAAATCCACAATCAATTCATTGAAAAAAAGCAGGTCACAGAAAAATAAATATTGCAGGATCTTTTTTTTTAGTGCATAAAATCATAGAAAAAAATTCAAAGAGAGCATACACCCACCTGTTGATCAGTTATCTCTGGATGGTGAGATTATAGGTTCTTTAAAAGTTTCTTCCTGTTGTTTACCTAAATTAATATTGCGGTAAAGAACATGCTGCTTTTGCAATGAAAAGGGAAATTAAAGACTTTTTAGTAATGTAGAAAACTGAACGGCGTGGAGAAACGTTCATGGTATGTTTACTGTTAAATAGTATGTTCAGCCTGATCGTACTTCTTTATTTCAGAAACGCACTTCTTTTTGTAAAGTTAGAAGTCATGGTAATTGTAACTACAAACACAGCCAGATTGCAGAATGTCCCCAGAATGTATACCAATAGCCACCTACAGCTTTTAAAAGGTACAGATGATGTTTTACTATCAGCTTAGTTACCCTTTGTAAAAGAATTACGTGTAGAAGAAAGGGCTCAGTGGTCTATAGATCCGTGTCTATGTAATGCCACTTGGATGCTGTTAGGAAATGTCCGAAATACCAGCGTAACCCCTTGTAATACTGGCTTCTGAAATGTCACATAAGCTCCAGTGAAAACTTCAACTCACTACTCCAATGGTATATACATTGAACTTACTTACAGGACTCTGAAGGTTAAGGCTTTACTTTAAGGCGGGGGGGGGGGGGGGGGGGGAGGCAACCAGAGCGCAGGCTAGCCAGAAAAGGATATCCTCTCCATAACTTGAAAGGAAACTGGAGATGATGCTCTGTAAAAAATGTATTCGCTGCAAGACAAGAAGAAGCCCACAGGAGGGCATTTGACACATCAGTTCAAAAAAACAACACCGTCAGGGCCTTTGGGATTGGAGAAGGACTACCTAAAGACAAAAACAAAAACACCACAGTGTGTGGGCAGGGGTGCAGGGTAGTTGCTGCGGCAAATGGGGCCAAGAATTTAAGCAGTTCAGGCCATGTAGTGTAACTCGAGTAGATCCGATTATTATCCTCATTTAACAGGTGGGAAAAAAAGGGAAGTGATCTGTTTCAGCTCCCAGACCTAAGGACTGGTTTTAGTCAAGATTTGAAACCAGGGAATGGGATTCTGACTCCCCATGTTCAGGTGAGAGAAGCGTTCAGAAGGACCCAGGTGAGATGGGCATATATGATATTCCTTTCCAGTGCTCTTTATACCTTAGATTGCACAAAAACATGGAGCCAGGATTTTGCACAAAACCATTGAGCACATATGTATTGAGGCTTCTTCAGAGCCAGGGACTGTCCTCAGTATCTTACCCATACTAATTCAGTTAATCTCCATTACAAGTCTGGAAGTACTATTATCATGCCCATTTCACAGATGAGGACACTGAGTGTCATATACCTAGTATGTAACTGAGCCAGGATTCAAGCCCAGGCATTCTGATCTAGAGGCCGTGCTTCTAATCCTTATGGTTTAGGATGTATTTCTACGTAAAGGTATTGGCTATCTGCCAATGTCAGGCCTTAAGTGTTTTACTTGAATCATTTCGTTTGAAACCTCCTCAACATAGTGCTAGAAAGAGGCCGAGAAGGAGCTCGTGTCTTCAACCTGACAACAGGTTCTTTATTAAAAAGCTTTCAAGAGGACACAGCAGAGTGCTGAAAAGAAGGAGTTTTGCAACCAGAATGACCAGAGTTTAAATACTGGATCTGTCACTCACTTAACTCTGGTGTCTTTTTATCCTCGATTTCCTCCCACTCCCCACTGTCCGTCTGTCCGGACTGGAATCAGGGGAGACTAAATGGAAGAAAGACAATCTCCAGAATGAAGAAAGCCATGGAAATCACTGAGAGCCCCCTAATTTAGGAGGGAGCTATTTCCTGCAGGTGATGCCAAAAGCTAGTGCTCCTCAAGCTGGGATTCCCCAGACGGGCAGCATCGCTGTCACCCCAGAACTTGGTGGAGCCGTCAATCTCCCGGAGTTCACCCAGAGGCTCTGGGGCGGGGCACGGTGAGTGTTAAACCACCGCCACCACCACCCCCCACCCAGCCTCTCCTAATATGCGCCAAAATTTGGGAGCCACAGCCCCAGAACACCTGGGAGGGAGGCAGGGCCATAGGCAGGGCCAGAGGATTACCAGTAACTCGTGACCAACGGGAACAAGGCGTGAATTCACTCCCTCAAGGAATTAGAGCCATTCAAAGCTTTCCCTGTGACGGCACCACTGCCCTTTACCTTCTGACTGGAGAGAACCAGGTGGCATTATAGAAGCAACCGGAAGTGCCCAATTCTCCAGGGACCCCCGTGGCGGCGGGGCCAAAGGTGGGAACTGCTGCTCTGAGGAAAATTTGAAACCCACCCCCTTCTTTTTTGGCTGCTGGGATCGAGGACTCCAGAGGGCAGGGAGGAATTAGAGCAAGGACTAACACCAGACCTCTCCTCCTCGGGCACAGGCTCAGCCTGTCACTCCCTTCCCTAAGTCCGCGTCAGCCAGCGGGTTCCTCCCAGACCTCCTCTCCCTCCCTTCGCACGGCTGCCCCAGCACCCTGCCCTCCAGAATGACCCTGACACCACCAACGTCACGTCGCAGGAGGTCCGGCAGCACCAGCTGGAGAAGATAGCAAAACCACCGAGTCCCAAAAGACAGGAAGCGAACCGACAGCCGTTTACTGCGCACCTACTGGACGAGGGCCCTGCACCCGGAAGAGAGACGAAGAGAACCTATGCGTGGTCATTGCTTTCAAAGGGTCAGCAAAGAGACAAAACGTCAACCCGCCACGCTTCTGGAGGTCATACCGGCTCCCATGACTCCTTCCTCGGGTCCGATCAGCTGGCCTGAGTGGCTCACAGAACTCTAGATGATCAATTTATATAAAAGGAGAGGACTCAGGAATAGCCGGATGGAAGGAGGCACCGGGGCCAGGTGTGGGGAAGGGGGTTAGGAGCCTCTGGCTCTCTGGGCACACCACTCTCCCTGAATCTCCCCGGGCCCACCAACCTGGAAGCTCTCGGAATCGTCTCCTTTCGGGTTTTCATGGAGGTTTCATTACACAGCCATGTTAGATTCAAACTCCCATTTGAACTTAACCTCCAGCTCCTCTCCCTTCACCGAAAGGTTGGGGGAGGGGGGCGGGATACTGGAGGGCAGGCAAGTCTGGTTCTCCTGCCAACCAGCCTTAACCTGAGGTGGGCTCCAAAAGTCACCTCCTTTACATAACAAACACCTTTGTGGCTCTCATCATTGAGGAAATTCCAATGGTTTGGGGGAATTTTGCACCAGAAACAAAGCCCAAATACATATTTCTTACTATAAACCACAGTATCAGGGGACAGAATGGGTTTTCAGTCTCCTAGGCTTTACATGTTTGCACAGTCGCCCAGGTATCTTACCTACAGGACCTCTTGAAATTGTGGATCTTGAAGAGGGAGATGGATGCAGCATTTTCCAAACTTACGTCCATAGGGAACCCCTTTCTGGGGATGAGTGCTGCAAGTGAGAAACTTGGTTCTTGATTCTGGAGGGTAGGCCCGTTTCTGTTGGCCCTCCTTAGGAGCTTGGTTAAGAATAAACGGGGGGGGGGGGGGGCGCCTCGGGGGGCGGAGGGGGCAATGTGGGGCTCGATCCCGGGACCCTGCAAGGTGCAGGGGAGCTAAACCCACAGTCGGCTCCCTGCGCAATGAGGAGCCTGCTTCCCCCCCCCCCTCTGCCAAATAAAAAAAATCTAAAAAAAAAAAAAAACAACAATAAATGAGGAGGTCTGTGATAGGCCTTCTGGGGCAGAAATCACTACACTACCCCAGGTGAGTCCAATGTGTAATCAGGCTTGGGAAAGATTGGTTTCCATTGGTGCAGCTGAATAAGGTGCCAGTGATGATGGGGAGGAGAAAGGTGGGAGAAAGGTGAAGGAATAATGAACAAAAACCCTGTGGCTTGGATAGGGAGGTGTGGAGGTGGGAGGAGGCATGGAGGCGGGGGGGGGGGGGCGCTGCTAATGAGTAAGTGAGGACACTTAGCGAGCACAGAGGTTACAAATGGTCAGGAACAGAACAGAGACTGGAAAGAAAACCTCACTTTCTGGTATAAACAACTTTGTACCTGTGCAGGGGTTCCTGGTTTACAAAGTATCTTCCAGAATACCAACTGGCTTCCTTACAAATCCCATGAGGCAAAATTATCCCCATCTTTCTCGGTTTAAGGAAATCAAGGCTAAGCCAAGTGGACGGGTGCTATTTTTCACTGCCCCATCCCATATCCAGCCTAGCCTTCCTGCCTGTGGCGAGAGCAACCCCAAGTCCCTCCCTGCAACCCATTTCTAAATTAGCCAGAATAGGTCTCCGTAACTTCCAAGAAGCCTGATTGGAGTCAGAAAGGTTAAGTGGGGCACGAACTCTCAAGATTCACCACTCAGCACATCTTCTGCCGTGCCAGGCTGTGGCATTGAAAAGTATAATGAGTTCGATTTTAGTCATACGATAATGTCAGTGATGAATAGCCCAGTGGGAATTTCCAGTGGGCATTTGGAGATGCAGGACTAGTAGAGGGGATAAAAGTCAAGGTAGAAATATGGATTTATGAATCAATTCTACAGAAATTATAGGTGTTAATGAAATATAACACGGGGCAAGTTGGGACAGCAAGCCCCGGAAGTACCCTGGTGATCCGAGGACTGCAAAATAGTTTGAAAAGTGCTCCTGGGGCGCCTGGGTGGCTCAGTTGGTTAAGCGACTGCCTTCAGCTCAGGTCATGATCCTGGAGTCCTGGGATCGAGTCCCGCATGGGGCTCCCAGCTCCTCGGGGAGTCTGCTTCTCCCTCTGAACTCCTCAGTCATGCTCTCTCTCACTGTCTCTCTCTTAAATGAATAAATAAAATATTAAAAAAAATATTAAAAAAAAAAAGAAAAGTGCTCCTGAAGAACTTTGGAAAGAGAACAACATGGCAAGAAATGTGGAAAGGCCAGGCATTCTGGAAGATTCCAAGGTAGAAGTCACCGAAGTGTAGAGGCAATTTCCTAATATAGAATACTAGAATAAAAATAAAACTTCCACTCAGCAGTATGTACTGTGGGATCCCATTTTATTTTATTTTTTAAATGTGTATATTTGCATTTGAGTCTGAAGGATCTACTACATCAAAACATTTGCGGTGATTATCTCCGGATGCTGCAATGTTTTTGCTTCCTTCTTATCTTCCACATTAAGCCTTCAAAATTTTAACCCCAGAAATAATTCATAGACCATAAAACTAACCATATTAAAGTGTACAACTCAGTAGTTTTTAGTACAGTCACAAAGTTGCACAACCATCCTCAGTACCGAATTCCAGAAACCCTGCACCCGTTAGCAGTCCTACCCATCACTGCTCCCTGACCCAACCGAGGCAACAGCTAATTACTTTCTGGTCTCTCTGAATTTGCCCATTCTGTTTCTTTCACATAAATGGAATTACCTACAGTGACGACACTTATCAAAGTGATCATTTCAGAACAAACACACAAGATGGATCACGATGTTATACACCTGAAACTAACAATATTGTATTAAAATAATCACAAGAGGGGCAACTGACTGGCTCAGCCGTCAGAGAATGCAACTCTGGATCTCAGGGTTGTGAGTTCAAGCCCCACACTGGGTGTAGGGATTACTTAAAAAATAAATGACTTCTTTTTTTAAAGATTTTATTTATTTATTTGACAGAGAGATCACAAGCGGATAGAGAGGCAGGCAGAGAGAGAGGAGGAAGCAGGCCCCATGCAGAGCAAAGAGCCCGATGCGGGGCTCCATCCCAGGACCTGGGAGCATGACCTGAGCCGAAGGCAGAGGCTTTAACCCGCTGAGTCACCCAGGCGCCCCATAAAAAATAAATGACTTTTTAAGAAAATCGGAAGAGAAAATACAATTTGCAAATGATAAAAATAAAACTTCTACATCAAAAAATTGTTTTAAAAACGGAATCATACCAAGGTGTCTTTTGTGACGCCTGGCTTCTTTGACTTAGTACAATGTATTTATGGTTTATCCCCATTGTAGCCTCTACCAGTGTATCATTGCTACTTTTGGCCAGATGATATTCTACCATGATTTGCTTATCCACTCATGAGCTAGTAGATACCTAAGCTGTTTCTGCTTAGGTATCTAAGCCGGCTATCGTGAATAATGCTGCAATGAACATCTATAGGCAAATTTTATATAGATGCATGTTGTCGGTGCCCTTGGGTATCAATATAGCTAGGAGTGGAGCTGCTGGGCCATAGAGTAACCCTGTGCTTCACCTTTTCTTTTTTTTAAGATTTTTATTTATTTATTTATTTGACAGAGATCACAAGTAGGCAGAAAGGCAGGCAGAGAGAGAGGAAGGGAAGCAGGCTCCCTGCTGAGCAGAGAGTCTGATGTGGGGCTGGATCCCAGGACCCTGGAAACATGACCCGAGCTGAAGGCAGAGGCTTTAACCCACTGAGCCACCCAGGCGCCCCTGTGCTTCACTTTTTTAAGGAACGACCAGATTTCCAAAGGGTCTGACTCTTCAATGCTCCACCAGCAACACACGAGTGTTCTGGTTTCTCCATGGGCTTCCTAACACTTGTTAACATCCCTTCTTAGACCTGACATAGTACATGCATTAAGGAGGTGCAAGATCTATTTTGGTTTTTTCCCCCAAAAGATTTTATTCTTTTTTTAATTTTTTTTTTTGTAGACGCAATATACGCAGGAAAAGATTCTCTATAATAATAATGATACAAAACTGACATTGATTAGATTCTGAAAATTTGCAGAAAACCCTGAGTTTGGAACCTATTGGAGAGATGACGAACACGAGGTAGAGAAGCAAAGTACTCAGGGACTCGCTGAGTTGATAACACTACCCCATCTAAAAACTTGCCTCTCCCTTCAGGCTGTTCATCTGAAGAACAGTTCCAATAAACCACTGTGTGTCATCTACATATTTTCCCACTGGGAAAAAAAAAATTCTTCTCGAGATGATTTTTCACAAGTCAGGTACAATTTATCATGCTCCGAATGCTAACAAATTCCAGGGATGCAAAACCTATAGCATACGTATAAATAATTGGACTCCACAGTGTAAACATTAATTCAGTGCTTTTTAAAAAAATGAACAACCTTGTTTCCCTGAGTTGTGATTCTTCTTCTCTCCTTCTGGATTTTTTTATTGGCTCATTGGTGCCAATAGGAATGGCTTCTAAAACTGATTAGCCCCGAGAAAGACTTTGTAATCAAATAAATCTCAAGTAAGGCATGCTTTCAATTTTGTTTAAAGGGGAGGTTTTTTTTTTGTTGTTTTGTTTTTAGAGAGAGAGAGAGAGAGAGCACAGGCAGACAGAGTGGCAGGCAGAGGCAGAGGGAGAAGCAGGCTCCCTGCCGAGCAAGGAGCCCGATGTGGGTCTCGATCCCAGGACGCTGGGATCATGACCTGAGCCGAAGGCAGCCGCTTAACCAACTGAGCCACCCAGTTTTTTGTTTTTTGTTTTTTTTTTTTTTCCTTTTTCCCAGCTCTGCTTTGTTTCCCCGAGAAAGCTTGGTATCTTTTGTGTTCTAAAACACGTCTGCTTCTGTGATTTCAAAGGACAGGAGGACAAATTCTGTTTGTAGCTGGCCAATTTCAGCTCCAGAGAAAGACCATGGGGAAAGCGGTCTGTGAATAAGATCTGAATAAAGCATATTATTAGATCTCAAAGAGAATCGATAGAATCTAATGTAGTTTTCCTTGCATCGCATCAATAAAGCAACGTTGTTAGGAAGGCATTACAATCTTGTCTTCTCTTGTTGGTTTGAAAGCTTGTCTTTTTTGTTGTGGTAGCTGATTTTGCCCCTGGGTCGACTGTCCCAAGGACTCATTTGTTTCATTTTGTGATCCATCATCCCTGCAACCATACTGAAGGCTCAGAACACCTGGGGAGATAAATAGATGTTATTTTTATTATCTGTGCTTTATACATAAATTTTAACCTGGAGTGATTACACGGTCAAAGTCACACATTCAGCAGCGTGGAAAGGCTGAGGCGAAGGTCTGCATGGACACATAATCTGTTTAGTCAGGCTGAATCTGGGGGATCGCAGGCTCACCCCTCATTTCACTGCTGGAGACATTTATTTTCTCACAGTTCTGGTGGTTAGAAATCGGACATCAAGGCATGTGCAGGGCTGATTCCTTCTGAGGACATGAGGGAAGGGTTTGTGGGAAAATACATTTCTGTCGTTTAAACCCCTCACCCCGTGGGGCTTGGTTAGGGCATCCCCTCCGCCCCTGCCAACTAATACCGGGGTTGTTGCTGCCACTTTGCAGATGATGAATGAGAGACCCCTGGTCTCCTGACAGTGAGCCCAGTGCCCCAGGATCACGTCTATGGGGCTTTCCTATGCCAGAGCCCAGAAAGCCGAGACCCACCAGCTGTTTGGTGCTCACAAGGTCCATGTTTAGCTTAGACATGGAGTAAATCCACAGCTCTACTCTCCTCTTTGGTCAATAATTTTTTTTTTTTTTTAAGATTTTATTTTGGGTGCCTGGGTGGCTCAGTTGGTTAAGCAACTGCCCTTGGCTCAGGTCATGATTCCGGAGTCCCAGGACCGAGTCCTGCATCAGGCTCCCAGCTCCACAGGGAGTAGGCTTCCCCCTCTGGCCCTCTCCCCTCTCATGCTCTCTCTCTCACTGTGTCTCTCAAATAAATAAACAAAATCCTTTAAAAAAAAAAAAAAAGAGAGGGCAGGTCCCAAGGCACATCACACTCCAGTGCCTTCCTGTCGCCTGATGGGGTGGCCATCCCTCAGGTAGTTTCTATCTTAAGAAGTTTCTATCTTAGTAGTTTCTATCTTAGGAAGGACAGGCTAGTCGCTCCTGATCCCTTCCCTCCCACAAAGCTGGTCCTACCTCGAAGCAGGGCTTCCTCTGAGCAGCTCATTTGCTCCTTCTTTAGCAACTTAGAGCTTCCTTAAAACTCCACAAAGCAATAGTTCCCTCCTCCTCAATGTGAATGATGATAAGTTCCATTTTTCTACATTTGTAAAATATATCTGTATCTAGAAATATGCCATTTGTATTTAATGCAATCTGCACAAGACTTACTTTTCTTGTTGTTTTAGCGGGGGAAAAGGTCCAGATGCTTTCATATTGATGGACAGCCATCCCAAGGCTTCTCAGCAAGCTGAGGCCTGCAGCTTCGGTCATTCGTTTCTCAATTATCTTGGGAGAAGTAGGTCAGGGATGAAAGCAGGCCCAGGAAGCCAGGGGTTTGGGAGAAGGACCACAGGAAATGGCCCTGCAATGAATTAGAGTGACCTTAAGCAAGTGCAGGAGTCGACCTGGGCACCTGGCACCCCACAGGGCTGGGAGAGCTGTGACCCCATACGTCTCAATGCAGTGGCAGTCCACAGCAGGCCCTCCTGTCCTGTAGAGACGTGCAGCCACATGGCCTGGATCGAGCCTCCTCTTCGGCCACCTTCTCTCTCCTGTAAATAGGACAGCAGTGAGAGGAGAAGTGGCAGAGTGAGAAGCGAGGGGGAACAGAGGCTTCGGACTCCTGGTGTTTGCTAGATCTTCTTGTCTCTGTAGCTACTCTGGGGCACGAAGCAGAGTTTCTAGCCACTTCTCTTTCTTGTCCAAGTAACTGCTTTCCATCAGCCTCCTGCCACTCCCCTGCCCGGAGAGCCCTTCTTCCTTCCTGCCCTGCTCCAGCTGCAGCGGGCTAAGCCCCCTCCCCTGCATCCCGGCACCCCCCTTCTTCAGCCCTGTTTCTCCTGTCCCAGCCCGGTGACCAGCATCGATATTTACACAGCATTCGTGGCAGAAAGAGCATGATCGCTGGGCACTAACAGTACTGTTGAGTCATTGGCTTCTGAACAAAAACCACCAGATGGGGGGAGCAGTGCTGAATGTCACCCCTCCCCCCACCTCCCCCTCTGCGCAGGGCACTGTCATCGGAAAAGCTGCTGCGGACGGTGGCAAGGGGATGTCAGGTGCTTGATGTATATATGCGTGACCTCCTGGGAGGCTGGCCAACCCGGGGAGGTGGGCGGTGGTTCCATTTTGAGACACACGGCAAGGGAGGCTCTCTGAGATCCCTGGGTGCTGAGGGGATGCCCTGGTGTGCCAACCGTTCTTAAAAAGAAACTTGTTCACATGCTGACTCAGGGCCAATGCAGAGCTGGTAAGAGGCAGACCCTGTGGGGTGCTAAGGCCCCTCTGCTGGGCAACACCCCTCTCTGGCCCCTGCCCTCACCCCTCAGTGGTGTGGCTCTAGGATGCCCGGGCAGTTGGGGAAGATGGGGACCTGGAATCCGGTGGGGAGAGCAGATGCCTCGGAGCCTCTGTGACGACCAGTGTAAGGGGAGGGGATAAATCATGAGAACCTGGGGTAGTTCGGTCCCGTGGAAAGTGTGATGGGGTATTAGTTTGCACTGGGTTGGTTGACCTAGTAATGTGGGACTGGATACTTGGTTGGGGGGAAGGACAGACACAGATGCCAGTAGGGCCCTGTGAAGGATCACTGGGCCCCTTCAGCTAGCCTCTTCTTTTGCATGTGCTCCCTCACTGTGGACTTAACATTGGCCTGCAGGACGAGATCCAGTGCTTCTGTGGTCTGCTGCCTCCTTTTAGGCTGCTGGAGGAGCAAGACATTCAGAAACCCGTGACCGGGCCTCTCAGTGCTCCGGGCTTTTAATCTCCTTAATTGAAATTGATTGGCCTCTTGGGAGGCGGTTCTGCATCGGCCCTGAGCTTCAGCATGTGATCAACTTTTGCTTCTTTCTTTTAAAGACCAGTTGACACAGTAGGGCATCTAATCTTATCCCTGAATCCCGGGCCCCCTTCCAGATGAGGAGCAAAACCAGAAACAAGCACACTTACAAAAACAGCTCAGGAAATAAAAGTGCTTGATAAAAATAAGGGGAGAACATTCTTGTCCCATTGTGGCTTCCGTGCTACAAAGGCCAGTCAAAACCCCATTACCAAGGAAAGATGTAATCACATGCATGGGGAAGGAGCCATGGAAGTGGGGGTGGGGCACCTTCCAAAACTCACAAGATCAACGGACAGGGCTAGAGGGTCTCTAAGAACCAGCTGCAACATAGATTAAACGAGAAGAAAAGTGAAAGCGCTTTTTCAGTTAAAAGAAAACCAAACATTGAGAGAATTGTTTGAGCATCCAGATTGGGATTCCCCCAGACGGCCAACAGTCACCCCAAAGTGGCTGGAGCTGGCTGACAAACCGGTCTGGCAGGTCCTATCTCTTGGCGAAACCTCTGATAGGGCACCTTCCTTACCAGACTGATGGCATATCCTGGAAATATCCCTCGGGGGGCTCTCATGTGCCTCCTGGGGGTCATTTCACCAACTGGACACAGGGATTCAAAGCAGCCCGCGTGGGGAGGCTCAGGCTGCTTCACAACGTCCAAGCCCTGGGCTCTGTCCCTGAAAAGGCAGCAAGGACCAGCACCAGGACACAAGGAGTACCTTGGAGGTAAGGCAGCACAGCAGTAAGAAGGAACCATTACGAGCCACAATTTCATTCGAAGAACATCTTGCTGCCTTGCCTTCTAACGGGGGCACCTGGGTAGCTCAGTCGGTTGAGTGTCTTGACTTTTGCTTTTGGCTCAGGTCATGATCTTATGGCTTGTGGGATGGAGGCCTTTCTGGGGCTCTGAGCTCAGCCAGGGAGTCTGCTTGAAGATTCTCTCCCCCAACGCACAGGCATGCTCTCTCTCTGTCTCTCAAATAAATAAATCTTTTTTTTTTTTTTTTTAGATGTAAAGATTTGGGCAGAGAGAGAGATTACAAGCAGGGGGAGCTGCCAGCAAAAGAACAAGGAGAAGCAGGTTGGGTGGGACTCAATCTCAGGACCCTGGGATCCTTACCTGAGGTGAAGGCAGACACTTAAATGACAACCACCCAGGCACCCAATAAATAAATAAATCTTTAAAAAAATAAAGATCAAGTTGAAGGGGATCAAGATATCCCACCCAAAAGTACGCTACTCTGGCATAAGAATCATTTTAAGCTGAAGGCATCTGAGGATCAACAAAATACAGGAAGGAAGAATTCTCCTCCCTTCGCTTTTCTGCCTAAAAGCAGAACATAAATTTCCCTGTGTGGGGTGTCCCCATCTCCCAGACTAGGAAGAGAGTGACTCTTAACACCAAGGGAGTCATCACAGAGATGAGTCTGCATTAACAGACCTTACTAAAAAACCCCTTCATTTTCCCATATATATCCTCATCACTTCACAGTGCATGGATGGCTTCTTGAAGCCCAAATCTCCTTTCCATTGATAAAGAGGGCATACAAGTCCCAAACCAAGTCTAACCACCTTTTTCCTGTGAACTCCTGTGCAATAAATATATTAATAAAATTTGTATTCCTTTTCTCTTATTTGTCTGTCTTTTGTTGCTTAAATTTGCAGGCTCCCAGGCACTGAACCTAAAAGGGTAGAAGAAAAGTTTTCCTCCCCAACAATATCAAGACATCCAGATTTAAAAAGCAGAGACCTGGCTTGTTTGCTGGAGAAGCTCCATTTTCAAATAAATTCAAGTTGAAAGTGGTTCTCGGTCTCTACGTTCCCTTGCAGCAGGAACGTGATATAAGGACGAAGGAGAGGGTGAGCTCTACGAAAATGAAAGCTGTATCTGTCCCAGTCATCATCACAAAGCTAGTGTCTAAGGGTGCCTAACTCATGGCAGGCACACAACACATCAGTGGTCGAATGGGTATGGGATGAAATATCCAAAATAGAATCGGAGCAAATGCATAATATAGAAGGTAAAACAGTAGTTTATTGAATACGGGCTCCCATAAAATAACACAAGGACAATCTCTTGATAAGGCACAGCTCTTGACATGAAGAGAGTTTGCTTCTGGTTTTTTTTTTTTTTGACATTTTATTTTATTGATTTTTTTTAAAGATTTTATTTATTTATTTGGCAGACAAAAATCACAAGTAGGCAGAGAGGCAGGCAGAGAGAGGAGGAAGCAGGCTCCCTGCTGAGCAGTGAGTCCGATGCGATTCGGGGCTCGATGCCAGGACCCTGGGATCATGATCTGAGCCAAAGGCAGAGGCTTTAACCCACTGAGCCACCCAGGTGCCCCTAACATTTTATTTTTAAGTAATCTCTACACCTGAAGCAGGACTCAAACTTACAACTCCACGATCAAGAGTCACACACTCCACTCCACTGAGCTGAGCGGATGTCTTCTTAGCAGTTTTGGGTTTGTTTTTCTGTTTTTTGCTTTTTTTTAAAGATTTTATTTATTTATTTGACAGACAGAGATCACAAGTAGGCAGAGAGGCGGGGGGGGGGGAGCAGGCTCCCCGCCGAGCAGAGAGCTGGATGTGGGGCTCGATCCCAGGACCCTGAGATCATGACCTGAGCTGAAGGCAGAGGCTTAACCCACTGAGCCACCCAGGCATCCCCTTCTTAGCAGTTTTAACAATATCTCCGAGGAGGGGCAGTGAAGTCAGGGCTTCAGCATTTATGGTGGGTGTTTTGGTGTGGGTGGATTAGGATCGGCTAAGGCTCATGATATAAAAGATCAGGATTGTGGGCACAGCAAGATGAGTTAATAGTCCTTTACTGCTATCTTTTGAAGTTAAGCAGTTTTAAGTGGGTTTTGGTAAGTTCCTTTTTTTCTTTCTTTTTCAAGATTTTATTTATCCATTTGACAGACAGAGATTACAAGTAGGCAGAGAGGCAGAGAGAGGAGGAAGCAGGCTCTCTGCTGAGCAGAGAGCCCGATGCAGGACTCATCCCAGGACCCTGGGATCCTGACCTGAGCCGAAGGCAGAGGCTTTAACCCACTGAGCCACCCAGACACCCCTGTTTTGGTCAGTTCCTAAAACAACAGCCATTTACAGCTTTTGTCTTTGGTGAGTGTTTCTGTAATAGTCAAATTGTATTGGTAAATACCGTGGAATTAAGTCACGCTTAGTGAGCAGCCACGTTGCTGTGGATGAACATGGGCTAAGTGGGACTTGGTGGTTTCAGTTCTCAAACTAAATGGCTTACATTAACCATTCTCCTTCCAGAACACAATGTAAACAGACAAGTAGACCATGTGGGTCCACGGGCCCTAGGGTAGGTGGGACAGCTAATTTCTGGCTATAGAGGGCTGATAACATGCTGGACCTCCCGAGAGACAGGTAATTCAGGTATGTTTTACACTGGGATAGCCTTGGATGCCTGGGTGGCTCAGATGGTTAAGTGTCTGCCTTCGGCTCAGGTCATGGTCCCGGGGTCCTGGGATCAAGTCCCGCATCGGGCTCCCTGCTCTGTGGGGAGCCTGCTTCTCCCTCTCCGGCTCCTCCTGCTTGTGCTCTTTCACTCTCTCACCCTCAAATAAATAAATAAAATCTTTACAAAAAAAAAAAAAAAAGACATCTTTAGACTGGGATAGCCTCTGAACATAGCCCTGAGAGAGGAAAAGCTGCATGACTTGAAGAGTCCAGTGTAAAATGAAAATGCAGGGCCCCTTGTTCGAAAACTAACGTCAAAGAGTTTGGTAGTTCCTCAAAAGCTAAACACAGGGGACGCCTGGGTGGCTCAGTTGGTTAAGCAGCTGCCTTCGGCCCAGGTCATGATCCCAGCATCCTGGGATCGAGTCCTATATCGGGCTCCTTGCTCGGCAGGGAGCCTGCTTCTCCCTCTGCCTCTGCCTGTGCTCGCTCGCTCTCTCTCCCTCTCTCTCTGACAAATAAATAAATAAATAATCTTTAAAAAAAAAAAAAAGCTAAACACAGAATTTCCATGACCCAGCAATACTACTCCCATGTATATATCCAAA
>ML109455.1:0-20572 GCA_003697995.1 Taxidea taxus jeffersonii | reverse complement strand
TTTTCTTTTTTTTTTAAAGATTTTATTTATTTACTTGACAGACAGAGATCACAAGTAGACAGAGAGGCAGGCAGAGAGAGAAGAGGAAGCAGGCTCTCCTCGGAGCAGAGAGCCCGACGTGGGGCTCAATCCCAGGACCCTGGGACCATGACCCGAGCCAAAGGCAGAGGCTTTAACCCACTGAGCCACCCAGGTGCCCCTAAGATTTTCTTTTCTTATAGAGAGCGTACAAGCAGGGGGAGGGGCAGGAGAGAGAGAATCTCAAGCAGATTCTGCACTGAGTGCAAAGCTGACATGGGGCTCGATCTCACGATCCGACACTCAATGACTGAGCCACCCAGGTGCCCCAAATTCATCTTTTTTATCTTGGAAGGTCAAATTCTCTGTAAGCACTCCCGCTTGTTATGGTTTCCATCTTAGTCTCTTCCTTCTTCAGTATGGGGAGAAGGGTCTAGAAGTCAAGGTCTGATGATCTAGAGTGGATTTATCACCCAACTTTCTACTGTGTGAACGGGCATCAATACGCTAATCCCTGAAACTCCAATTTTGTCATCTGTGAAAAATCACAAAAATGAGGATCAAGGTAACAATGTGTGTTAGGATGTAAGAAGCATTGCAAACTGCAAACCACACTGGCAGGAGCTCCCGGGTCTGGGCGTTCCCAGGGATCACACACAGGAGAGGTAACCACAGGCTTCCAGAACATACTATCCAAGAAGCTATCTAGAATTTTGCCTTCCTTGGGCCAGCTGGGCTCGAGAGGTGTTGGGAGACACTTGCTCTAAGACGCTCCCTGCTGAGAAAGCTTTGAGCAGCGGCATCTTGCAAAGGAGGAAACTAAATGTGGGATCAGAGAGGATGGGGCTGGGGGGAGAACCCTACTTAGCGACTGGTTTAGAACAGCCCAGGGCACACTGGTGGTACATTCCAGAACAAACTGGGTACCACACCAAGTCTGAAACAGACTTCTCAGGTTGGAGAACTTGATCCTCCTTTTTTTTTTAAGATTTTAGGCAGAGGCTTTAACCCACTGAGCCACCCAGGCGCCCCCTGACCCTATTTTAGGGAGACTGGAAAACTCTTGGGGAGAGGACTCAGCAGCAACATTTATTTCTTGATGCATAATCTCCCATCTTAGGTGATGGGGGAGGAACAAAGAAGAAACTCCAGGGTAGAAAGCTTAAGGGCAGAAAACCCATCACTTAGCACTTCCTCACAAAACCATGGACTCCACCAACAGAGCCGCCGCTGACGGCCAATCAGCCGGGATGCTGGGCTCCATGTTAACACTGTGTGTGTAAATGGCAGGTGCAGAGAGAAGAGGGGAAGCAAGAGTAGCTCTTCTAGCCTGGGTGGGAGGGACAGCGTTGGCAGGACAGGCCCAGGGTGCAAAAGAGGGCAGAATGAACAGGATGGGGTGCCGGGAAGAGGGGGCGGCACTCCAGGTGGCTGCACAGAACTGTGCTCTGTTCCCGTGTCCACTGGTGTCGCTGCCAGCATCTTCCCCAAGAACATCTCGGCCACCTGCTCGGCGGGCAAGCGACGTTGCCTTAAAAGACAAACTTGCAAAAATATCAAAGAGGGATCTTTACTAAAAAGCAAATAATGAAACATGAAAAAATGCGTAACACATTTAAAAGGACTTTATTGCAAAATACAAAATATCTGAACACGTTGAACATGTGTGTAGATTCAGGCCTGGGCGGCACAAATAACTGATTTTATCTTGCGGGTTGTACCTAAGCACTAGTCTTCAAAATCTCTCCTCTATAGTATTATGCTTTCTCTCTGTCTCTTTCTTCCTCTCTCTCTCACCTTTTCAGTATGTTGGTTCATTTCCTGATTTGATGGCGCACTTTTTCTTTTTTTGCTAAACTGTCTTTCTTCGTTAAGAGACATATTGGCTTCCAAATCCTACAATGCATGTTTGTACCCGAGTTTTGCATTGCCCTGGGAAAGCCGCTGCATTTTGAAAGCCTCTACGCCGTTGTTTGTTCTTGGCATATCATCAGATGTCCATTGATAAATGGTCCAAAGTTCTATGGGAAATGTGGGTTCAAAACTTCGCAGAGCTATATAGACCATTAAGAGGGCTGAGATTTATATACAATAAAAATGGGAGTACTGCGTCAATGAAGAAATAAAACCCATTGATGAAACCAACAAACCGTCAAACCAAATGGTCAACTAGTTATTTTTTTTAATCTTTTACAGGAAAATGGCCTTACGGTCAATTAGCTACCCAGCAAAATGGCTTACAAAAAGATGTTCACGGGGGAACTACCTAGAAGCACGAAAGGCCTCCCCACACCATCTCTTCATTTTTTTTTTTAAGATTTTATTTATTTATTTGACAGACAGAGATCACAAGCAGGCAGAGAGAGAGAGGAGGAAGCAGGCTCCCCGCTGAGCAGAGAGCCCGAAGTGGGGCTCGATCCCAGGACCCTGAGATCATGACCTGAGCCTAAGGCAGAGGCTTTAACCCACTGAGCCACCCAGGCGCCCCGACCATCTCTTCATTTATACAAATGGCAGGCCAGTCACAGAGCAAATACACGCCTGGCCTGAATCAGAGAAAGGCAAAACCAAGTGAGTGATTCCTGGCAGCCCATCTGTGTAAATGGCCACTAGTGGGCCAAAGTTTTGAGACACCATGGACTAGTTTTCCTAGCCTCTCCATTACTACCTTATCATTGTCAGAGCCTTGAGCACCTACAGGGAACTGCACAGAATTAAGTCTTAGGATTCTAGGTTCATCCATACCGATGGGTAACACAAAGACCAGAAAGCTGCAGAGCTGTTCTTTAAACACTGGGTGATAGACAGCCTTCAGCGTCCAGAACTGAACTGCACGGGATCGGTCCCAGCTCCCGGAATTTCCAATCTCTGGGTAACAACACTTTCTGCCATTTTGCTCTCCTGGCCCTCTCAACATCTTTAAGACAATTCCCTCTTACTTTAAAATAGCTAAAGTGGTTTCTGCTTTTCCTGACCACACCCTTACTGATGGACCCTTGATTTTTTTTTTTTTCTTCTGTACATTTTTCTTTTGGATATTCGTGGCGATGCCCAAGTTTTTGGGTTTGGCTCCCTGTCCTTTGTCCTCAGAGTTCTTTGACAGGATCTTCCTGTTGCTAATTTTGTGGTTGCTGATGTTTCTTCCCACCACCCTCTCAACATTGGCAAAATTGGATGCTTGCCTCTAACCGGGCTCCTCTTTTAGGCCCAGGTTACATTCAACTGCAAACCAGCCTTAAAACACCCAGCAGACCCCCATCCCTTTCTCTGGGAACACCTCCAAGTTCCAGGGAACCTTTTGTTCCACTGGGTCATTAACAAAAAAGGTCTGCACAGCAGGACTGTGTCCCTGTTGATGGGAGCTATGCATAACTAATGAAGAGGAAAATTGGGAGCAATCCGGCCTGATCAGTCTCAACATGTTTCTAATAACTTCTACATCCTCCGATCTTCATTTCCCTATATGTCTTCTTTCCTTCCTGAATGAATATTCCAAATCCTCCTCAGCCCACTAACATTTTCCAGTCTGGATTTTCTCTCCCTTTCCTCCCCATCTTATGGTACTTTGTTTCATAGAAGATTACCTCAGCTTCTTAGTCACATTGTGCACAATTTATTTTCTTTATGTTTTTAAAGACTTTATCTATTTGGAAGAGAGAGCACATGAGGGGGGGAGGGGCAGATGGAGAGGGAAAAGCAGGCTCCCCACTGAGCAGGGAACCCCATGTGGGGCTCGATCCCAGGACCCTGAGATCACGACCTGAGCCAAAGGCAGAAGCTTAACTGACTGAGCCACCCAGCCACCCCTGGTTTTAAATACCAGTTGCCTTGGTCTCTAGTTGTGCACATTAAGATGTCCAGATGTCCAGCCACCCAAGATTTAAGAGTAGACTTTATCTCGTAGTGCTGAAAATACCTCCAAGTTCTAGGTCCTAGATTTGTTTCAAATATGAGCTGGTTATGCTTCCATGATGCTTGGAGGACTTTATCACTTGTCCAGAGTCACAGAGATTGTAGGAGGCAGAGCCAGGATTTGAACCCAGATCATTCTGATTCCATGGCTGCTGGCACCATTCAGAGGCAGAGCCTCTCCTAATGACAAAGGGAGCCAGGAGAGCCTTCCCAGAGGTGGTGTGAATGCCAAAGAACTGTAGAAAAGCCAAGACCAACATAAACAAAAGCACTCAATTTTAAATTCCAGCAAAATTCTCTCTCTCCTCTGTCAGCATGAGGTACCTCTTGGATGAAGAATTCATTCAAGTGTTTCTTAGCAACTAGAAGCATTATCATGAAAACCTCCAGTCCGGAAGTGTCTGCCAGGAGTTCATTTCCCCTGAGTCACACATGTATGTGGAATACAGTCATATGAACAAGGAAGAAGGTGTGGCAGGATTCAGACAGGGAGGAGTGAGAGCTGACAGGAAGTAGGGAGATAATTAGTTTCACTTTTCCACACCTGTGTTTCACTTGTTATACCAAGCACATATTTTATCATTTGAAAAACATCAAATAAAAAAAGTTTAGAAGCCTATGGCAAATGCCTTCATCCAATCCCACTTTATTTTCTTCTTCCTGCATCCACGAGATAACTACACTTCCCAACGTCCTGCGTGCTAAGGCTCTGGTTATGTAACCGGGTTCTTACTGCAGGGATGCGGGCAGGAGTCATATATCCCATTTCCACCCCATAAAATCCCCTATGGCGTCATCCACACTCATTCCTCCTCCTCCTTGGCAAACCTTGAGGACATAGGATTAAGATGACACGATGGCAAGATAAACAGAGGCTAGAGGCCTGAATCAATCATTGCAGGAGAGCTGCTGGACCGCCAACGAGCAAGGATCTATCCGAGCAAGCCACTAAGAATATGTGGTCTGCTTGTTACCGCAGCACCCCCTGCCTATCCAGACTAATAGGGTGCCCATATGCACCCGGACTTCCCAGGGCACCACGGAAGTTCTGAGAGAACCTCTTGTCTACTTTTTTTTTTTTCCTCTTGTCTACTTTATGCATGGAAAAAGCCTTGCCATGTATTTGCTAACTGGATTTTTTTTCAGTGCTAAATTTGTCTGGGGACACATTTCAGCGTATAGTTCCCTTCCTTCCTCTACCTCCGAGTTACCTCCCCCATTCCCACTTTGTTGTGGTGTGTTTGTTCCAAAGAGAAATAAATCAAGGGCTTATCGGAAAGGAAGTAGCACCTACACTTCACATTCTTGTTTAAACAAGACCTGCAAGGGAAGGAAATTTTATGACATTTTCTTCTCCTCAGGGACCATTCCGCATTTTACTGCCCTAATGTTTACTTATTGTTATAGTAAAATCTTAGATAAACCATCAGGGTCTGAGCTGTTCCAGAGAAGTGTTTCAAAGAACTAAAGTTGATACATTCAGACAATAAAAGGCTGTTGTTGCCTTTTAAATGTTTTGAAGAAAATATTTACAAAGCATATTAAATGAAGGATGGTGACATGTTCTACCTTTTCTAGGTGATTCTGGGTGAACCAAAGTTCCTGGAATGCTCCACGCTCTCTTGAGGGGCTTGAATGTGCTGTTACCTCTGCCTGGAATAGTATTTCCCTTCCTCTGCCTACTTAACTTCTCATCTTTCGGATGCCAGTTCAAAGACCAGCGCGCCCTGGCCCAATTGTATAAATTTCTGAAAATTCATCAAACTGTTCACTTGAAACAGGTGAAATTTGTGGTGTGTAAATTATGCCTCATTAAAGCTAGTTTTAAAAATCCAACAACACCATCAAGGAGGTAGAGCCCCTCCCCCCCTTAAATGTGGGCTTCACATAGTGATTTCCTTCTGAGGTTGATAACAAGGAAAGGGAAAGAGGGAAGGGAGGTACCTCCACCCTGGAGAAACCTGACAAGAACTGTACCAGCCAAGTGATCATGGTCAATATCAACACTGATAAGTCAGGTTGAAAGTAACCCCATAATACCATTACCCCAGCCTAACCACCAGAAAAATTCCAGTAGGGGAGCTTCCTACAGTATAGCTCGTTAGTAGTCCTCAAAACTGTCAAGGTTATCAAAAGCAAGAAGAGTCTAAGAAATTTTCATATTCAAGAAGAGCCTGAAGGAGATATGACGACAAAATGTGATGTGAGGGGTACCTGGGTGGCTCAGCTGGTTAGGTGTCTGCCTTTGACTCAGGTTATGATCCCAGAGTCCCGGGATCAAGGTCCACGTTGGGCTCCCTGCTCAGCAGGTAACCTGCTTCTCCCTCTCCCTCTCCCTCTGCCACTCCCCCTGCTTTTGCCTTTCTCTCTCTGACAAATAAATAAATAAAATTTTTACCAACAAAAATTTAAAAACTAAAAATAAATAAATGTGATGTGATATCCTGGATGGGCTCCTGAGAGAGAAAAAGAACATTAGGTACAAACTAAGGAAATGTGAATTAAGTATGGACTTGACTTAATAATAATATACCAATAATGGTTCGTCATACATGACAAGTGTGCCATGGTGGTGGAAGATGTAAATAATAGGGGAAATTGGACGTGAAATATCTGGGACTCTGTGTACTGTCTTTACAATTTCCCTATAAATCTAAAACTGTTCTAAAAAATAAGTTAATTAATTTACATTAAAAAAAATTTCCCCAGCCCCGCACCCCCACTCAGCAGATCAAGTGCCCTTACTGTATGTTCCTATAGCAGTCTAAAAAGTTCACTAAACAAATGAATGAATTTATCACCATATGCAATTACAGCAGCGTGTCTTGTGCAACTTGATATGTGCTTAGTCATAAACATAGAGTAAATAACATAAAAATTTAAGTTTAGTGACAACAGGATTCTGTCCGTTCTGTTCTCTACTGGACCCTCATAACCTGGAGAGCACCCAGCCCATGGTAGACACACAGTAAGAACAACTTCCACCCTAGCCTGAGCCAATGAATCTTCTCTGCAGATGTCTGAACTTGGGATTAAGATATTTTAGCTCAGGGGTGCCTGGGTGCCATTTAGCGTCTGTCTTCGGCTCAGGTCTTGATTCCGGGGTCCTGGAACTGAGTCTGCATTGGGCTCCCTGCTCAGCAGGGGAGTCTGCTTCCCCGTCTGCCTCTCCCCGCTTCTCATGCTCTCTTTCTCTCTCTCACAAAAATAAATAAAGAATAAAATCTTTAAAAAACAAAAAAAAAGATCTCTTAGCTCAGTCTGCATGATTTCTTAATACAGCCTATTGGGTGCGGAGAGCAGCGCCATTAGATGTTGCCAGATGAAGAGAGGCTTGGGAGACCGGTTTATAAAGAATCAAGCCAAGACTCAGAGGGAGGAAACACAAGAGACAGAGCAAGAGGGCCACCTATGTTCCACCAGGGCTGTCTTCTCCAATTCCAGTCAATTCCTGGGACTGTATGTCCCAGGAGACCCTCCTGTCATGTACAGTTCAACAAGCCCTTATCGTCAGATTTTGTTCCTTAGGGATAACGTCACCAAAACCTTATCTGCATCCTGCTATCCTAGTCTGAGTTTCTGTTATGGAAGATGTTGAATCAGAGTAATGGAGGGAAATATCACCTGCCGCATAATGAAGAAAGAGAAAAAAACAACAGGAAGCAAAAATGGGGATAAGAAAGGGAAAGTAGAGGATACCAAAAGAAAAGCTGATTGGGCACCTGGGTGGCTCAGTTGGGTAGGTGTCTGCCTTATGCTTGAGTCATGATCCTGGAGTCCTGGGATTGAGTCTTGTGAGGGGCTCTCCATTCAGTGGAGAGTCTGCTTCTCTCTCTGGCCCTTCCCCCTCTCATGCTCTCTCTCTCTTTCACTCTTTCTCCAATAAATAAATAAAATCTTTTTTAAAAATGTGTTTTAGGGGCCCCTGGGTGGCTCAGTGGGTTGAGGCCTCTGCCTTCGGCTCAGGTCCTGATCCCAGGGTCCTGGGATCGAGCCCCACATCGGGCTCTCTGCTCAGCGGGGAGCCTGCTTCCTCCTCTCTCTCTACCTGCCTCTCTGCCTACTTGTGATCTCTGTCTGTCAAATAAATAAATAAATTTTTTAAAAAATGTGTTTTAGAAGAAAAGCTGATTACTTACAATAGCCAAGATATGGAAGCAACCCAAGTTTCCATTAATAAATGAATGAATAAAGAAGACAGGGTACACACACACACACACACACACACACACTATGGAATATTACTCAGACATTAAAAAACCTTAAATCTTGCCATTTGCAGTGACATGGACAGAGCTAAAGAGTATAAGGCTAAGCAAAATAAGTCAGACAGAGAAAGACAAATACCATATGATTTCACTCTTATGTGGAATTTAAGAAACTAAACAGACAAAGGAAAAAAGGGACAAGCTTGTGGTTATCAGAGGGGAAGTATGGGGTAAAATGTGATGGGGATTAAGAGCACAGCCATCATGATACACACAGAGGAATGGACGGAATTGTTGAATCACCATATTGAACACCTACAACTAATATTACACTGTAGGTTGACTATCCTTCAATTTTAAAAAGGAAAAGCAGAGGATGAACTAGAAATATATAAAAATGACCTAACAAGTATACAGGAAAAAGCAAGATTGCAGATTCAAAGTGTCATGAATTCATTTCATTCAGCAAAAAGGTATTGAGCTCCCACCATGTGGCAGGTTCCATGCTCAGTGTTAGAAATACAGCACCCAACAAAATGATCTAAATTACTGCCTAAAAGAGAGATGAGAGAATGGGGTGGGGTTTACACAGCCACTGAAACCAGAGAAAATGACTCAGTGGCCGTTTTATATTGGTTGGTCAGGGGAGGCCTCTTTAAGAAGGTGACATTAAATTGATATCTGAAGGGCAAGAAAGCACTAGGGGGAGGAAGGTGGTGCAGGATGTCGGGGCGATGATCTAGACAGAGGGACGAACCAGTCAGCCCAAGGATGCAAGGAAGTGTTCTCAAGAATATGGAATTTGCCCCCCGCTCCAGGGAACATTTGTCCACGTCTAGACTTTCTGGTACTCAACACAACATGGTGGTAGAACAACCTACTGGCGTCTAATGGCTAGAGGCCAGGGATGCAAATAAACATCCTACGGTTTGCACAGGACAAACCCTTATGCAGAGAATTATCCAAAATGTCAATGGTGCCATGGTTGAGAAAGCCTTCTCTAAGGCCATCACAGGCTCAGCACCTTCAAGGTGTAGAAAGCAGGACCCCATGCCTGCAGAAGAACAGAAAAGAGAACAGCTATTAAGTCAGTCAAGGAAGTGGGCGGAAGCAGACAATATGCACACTTGTATGCCATAGTAAGGAGCTGCCATCTTGTCGCAGGTATGACAAGGAGACCATGTTCTAAAACTGGGCAGTAAACATGGACTAATTCATTTGTGGAAACAATGACTCTGGCTTCAATGTGGAATGTGGTAGGAGGGACCAATGGGAGGGAAGGAGACCCACTGGGTGGTTTGATAAAAAGAGAAGGTGATGGCTTGGAGGTGGGTCATGACATAGAGACAGAGAAGCAGAGGGCTGAGATTTATTTTAGAGATAGAACTTACAGGTCCTGGTGGCAAAGTGAATGTGGAGGGTGAGGGAAACAGGAATCAAGGATTCATTGAAGGCTGGGCCAGCTACATGGGTGCATGATGAGTGCACAAGCTGTCCCCACATTGGGGTGTCAGGGGCCTCAGTGGAGGGCTCTCTGCCACCCCAGATCCAGGGACTGAGCACCTCCCAGCCTCCGGGCTGCCAACTAACCCTTGCAGGCCACCCATCCAAGGTGGGATGGGGCAATAGACTGGTGGGAAGAAGGAACGGACTTCCTTGCCCGGCTAGGGCTCCATGTCTTCATTTTCCCCTGAGTCTAGCAAATTATGAAGCTGGCCCTGCATGAAGATTTCCAGCTTGAGCAACTAGATGCTTCATTCTGCCATTTCCCAAAATGGGGAAGAGTAGGAGGTGGGGTAAAATGTTATACCTGGGACTTGTTTAATCTCAAGATGCCTGTGAGACATCTCACCAACAAGATCAAGTAGGCATTTGTGTATATTCTTCTATAGCTCAGGAAAGACCTAACATGTAGGCATAAAGCAGAATTTGTCAGCCTGTGATGTATAAAACACAAGAGCAATGGTGAGACTGCTATGAGAAACAGTATGGTGGTCTCTCAAGAAAACCTGAACACTGAATTACCATATGATTCAGCAATTCCATTTCTGGGTATACACCCAAGAGAAGTGAAAGTAGGAACTCAAACAGCTATTTGTACACCTGTATACACAGCAGCATTATTCACAATAGCCAAAAGGTGGAAACAACCCAAATGTCCATTGATAGATGAATGGATAAACAAAATGTGGTCTATATGTGTACAATGGGCTCTTATGGGGCCTCAAAAAGATAAGATATTGGGGTTCCTGGGTGGTTCGGTGGGTTAAGCTTTTGACTTTGGCTCAGGTCATGATCTTGGGGTCCTGGGATTGAGAACCGAGTGGGACTCCATGCTCAACGGAGCTTCTCCTCTCCTTCTGTCCCTCCCCCTGCTAATGCTCTCGCTCTCTCACATGCTCTCTCTCTCTCTCAAGTCAATAAATAAAATCTTTGAAAAAAAAGGAAGGAAATTCTGGCACCTGCTATAACATGGGTGAACTTTGAAGACATTAGGCTAAGTGAAATGAGCCAGTCACAACAGGACAAGTATTATGTGATTCCATTTCCAGAAGGAATCTAGAGTAGTCGAATTCATAGAGTGGTTACCAGAGGCTGGGAAGAAGGAGGAATGGGGAGTTAGTATTTAACGGGACAGAGTGCCTGTTTGGGAAGATGAAAAAGTTCTGAAGATGGATTCGGGTGATAGCTGCACAACAATGATAACGTACCCTCATGTCACTGACCTGTACAGTTAAAATGGTTAAAATGGTGAATTTTACACTCTGTGTATTTCATCACAATAAAAAAAGAAGTTATTTATTATTTATTGAGTGCTTCCTGTATGCCCAGCACTATTCTAAGCACTATTCATTGTTTAAAACTCAGGTAACTCTTATAAGAATCTATTTTTAAACAATTTTACTCATCCATTTGAGAGAGAGAGAGAGAAAGCATGAGTGGGGGGACAGGTAGAGGGAGACAGAAAAGCAGATTCCCCACTGAGCATGGAGCTCAGAGCCCCACATGGGACTTGACCCCAGGCCCCAGAGATCAACCTGAGCCGAAGGCAGGTGCTTAACGGACTGAGCCACCCAGGTGTCCCAACCCTCATAACAATTTTTAAAGTAGATACCATGGATAGGCAGTCAACTCCAGAAAATCAGCCTTAACAACATGTTTACGGACCTGTCTCCTCAGGCAACAGAAACAAAAGCAAAAAATACACCACTGGGACTACACTGAAATAAAAAGCATTTGTACAGCAATGGAAATCATTAACAGAACAAAAAGTGGAGAGAAGCAAGATGGCAGAGGAGTAGCAGACTAAAATGACATCAAGTTGCAGGAGTTCAGTTAGATAGTTATCAAACCATTCTGAATACCTATAATCTCCACAGGAGATTGAAGAGAAAAAGAGCAGCAACTCTAGGAACAGAAAATCGACCACTTTCTGAAAGGTAGGACTTGTGGAGAAGTGAATCTGAAGCAATGGGAAGACAGACCATGGGGGGAGGGGCCGGATCCCGGCAAGCAGTGGAGCAGTGGAGCACAAAATCCGAACTTTTAGAAGAGTGTTCCACTGAAGGACATCGCTCCAGAGGCTAAGCGGGATTGGCGCCCTCGCAGGAACAGTGTGGTCTCAGGTCCCGCGGGGTCACAGAAGGATCGGGGGTGTCTGAGTGTCACAGAGCTCACAGGTATCAGAGTGAGGAAGCCGACTACAGAGACAGAGCCCAGGAGTGAGCTCTCAGCTCAGGGTCACCTTAAACTATTATCCGTGGCATAGTCAGACCACTGCTTTTTGAGCAGGGACCCCACAAGTGACAGATCCAGGGAGCCCCCCTTCATCCACTGGAAGAGGAGAGCGGCAGGAATCTCCTGGGTTTGGAGACTCCAGGCGGAGCTGTGTGCCACAGACAGAAATGCTCGGTCACAGGCTGGGTAAGCTTGGAGCACAGCTGGAGACCAGGGAGACAGGAGTGATTGAGTGCTTTTCTCTGAGAGTGCACTGAGGAGTGGTGCCCGACTTCTCAGCTTCTCCAGGCTGGAGATTGCGAGGCTGCCATTTTCATTCCTGTCCTCCAGAGTTCTACGGAAAGCGTTCAGGGAACAAAAGCTCCCAAGAGCCAACCTCAGCAGATTACTTAATCTGGCCCCTGGCAAGGGCGGTGCAATTCTGCCTCAGGCAAAGACATTTGAGAATCACTGCAACAGGCCCTTCTCCCAGAAGATCAGCAAGAAATCCAGCCAAGACCAAGCCGATCAAGGAGAAGAGTGAAACTCCAGAGCTAGGGGAAAGCAATGCTTGGAATTCATGGCTTTCTCCCCAGGATCCTTCAGTTAAAATAAATTTTTCTAATTTTACTTTTTTTCTTATTCTAACTTTGAAACTTTTCCTCTTTCTTCTTTTAACATTTTTAACTAGTTTATCTTAATAATACCTTTCTTTTAAAAATCTCCTTATTTTTTAAAATTTCTTTTAAAGATTTTTATTTATTTATGTGACAGAGATTACAAGTAGGCAGAGAGGCAGGCAGAGAGGAGGAAGCAGGCTCCCTGTGGAGCAGAGAGCCCGATGTGGGGCTTGATCCCAGGACCTGAGCCGAAGGCAGAGGCTTTAAACCACTGAGCCACCCAGGCGCCCCTAAAAAAAACCTTTTTAGACCTTGATTATTACAATAATATTTTATCCTTCATTATATATAACCTAATTTTTTGTATACATATAGGGCTTTTTTTCCCAAAAATTTTTGGGATACAATTTCTTCTAATAGATTAAATATATCCTAAACTAGCACAGGGCTTTGTTCTAGTCTCCAGCCTAAGCACATTCTCTCCACTTTTTTTTTCTTTTTTTTTCCAACCAACTCATCTTATGAATTCCTTTTTTAGAATTTTTTAAAAATTTTCATCTTTACAGTCATATTCCATCCCTTCATCATGTTTACCCTTATTTTTGTGTATATATATAAGTTTTTCTTTTTTTTAAATTATGGGAGGAAGTTTCTTCTAAGAGACTAAAATACACCTAAAATCAAATGGGTAGCTCTGTTCTATTCACCAGTCATATATATATATATATATATGTTTTTCTTTTTACCACCCCCCCCCAGTTTTGGATCTCTTCTGATTTGGATAGTGTACATTTTTCTGGGGTCTTTGCCACCCCTTTAGTATTTTATTCTCTCGTTCATATATCCTTATCTGGATAAATGACAAGGCGGAAAAACTCACCACAGAAAAAAGAACAAGAGGCAGTACCAAAGGCTAGAGACCTAAGCAATACAGACATAGGTAATATGTAAAATTTAGAGTTCAGAATGATGATTCTCAAGGTGCTAGCTGGGCTTGAAAAAGGCATGGAAGCTAGCTGTCTGGAAAAATAAAATCCCTTTATGGATAAATAAAAGAACTAAAATCTAACCAAGCTGAAAGCAAAAAAGCTATGAATGAGGTGCAATAAAAAATGGAGGCTCTTACTGCTAGGGTAAATGAGGCAGAAGAAAGAATTAGTGATATAGAAGACCAAATGAAGGAGAATAAAGAAGCTGAGCAAAAGAGAGACAAACAACTACTGGACCTCACAGGGATAATTCAAGAGATAAGTGATACCATAAGAGGAAACAATATTAGAACAATTGGGATTCCAGAAGAAGAAAGGGGGAGGGCAGAAGGTATATTGGAGTGAATTATAGTAGAGAATTTCCCTAATATGGCAAAGGGAACAAGCATCAAAATTCAGGAGGCACAGAGAATCCCCATGAAAGTCAATAAAAATAGGTCCACACCCCATCATCTAAAAGTAAAACTTACAAGTCTTAGTGACAAAGAGAAAATCCTGAAAGCAGCTCAAGACAAGAAGTCTAATATACAATGGTAAAAATATTAGATTGGCAGCAGACTTATCCACAGAGATCTGGCAGGCCAGAAAGAACTGGCATGATATATTCAGAGCACTAAATGACAAAAATTTGAAGCCAAGAATACTATATACAGCTAGGCTATCATTGAAAATAGAAGGAGAGATAAAAAGCTTCCAGGACAAACAAAAACTGTAAGAATTTGCAAACACCAAACCAGCTCTACAGGAAATATTAAAAGGGGTCCTCTAAGCAAAGAGAGACCCTAAAAGTAGTAGATCAGAAAGGAACAGAGACAATATACAGTAACAATCACCTTACAGGCAAAATCAAAGAAACACACTGACAATAATATAATAATAGTAGGGGACCTTAACACTCCCCTCACCGAAATGGACAGATCATCCAAGCAATAGATCAACAAGGAAATAAAGGCCTTAAATGACAATCACAAGAGGAAAGTTGGAAAGAACTCAAATACATGGAGGCTAAAGAGCATCCTACTAAAGAATAAATGGGTCAACCAGGAAATTAAAGAAGAATTGAAAAAATTCATGGAAACAAATGAAAATGGAAACACAACTGTTCAAACTCTGTGGGACACAGCAAAAGCAGTCCTGAGAGGAAAGTTTATAGTGATAAAAGCCTTTCATTTTTTTTTAAACATTTTATTTATTTATTTAACACAGAGAGAGAGAGAGATCACAAGCAGGAAGAGAGGCAAGCAGAGAGAGAGAGGGAAGCAGGCTCCCTGCTGAGCAGAGAGCCCGATTTGGGGCTTGATCTCAGGATCCTGAGATCATGACCTCAGCTGAAGGCAGAGGCTTTAACCACTGAGCCACCCAGGTGCCCCAATAAAAGCCTTTCTCAAGAAACAAGAAAGTTCTCAAGTATGCAACCTCAAGTTTGCAACACCTTTGCTGGAGAAAGAACAGCAAAGAAAACCTAAACCCAGCAGGAGAAGAGAAATAATAAAGATCAGAGCAGAAATCAATGAAATAGAAACCAAAGGAACAATAGAACAAATCCACAAAACTAGAAGCTGGTTCTCTGAAAGAATTAATAAGATTGATAAACCCCTGGCCAGACTTATCCAAAAGAAAAGAGAAAGGACCCAAATAAATAAAATCATGAATGAAAGAGGAGAGATCACAACCAACACCAATGAAATACAAACAATTATAAGAACATATTATGAGCAACTCTACGCCAGCAAATTTGACAATCTGGAAGAAATGGATGCATTCCTAGAGACATATAAACTACCACAACTGAACCAGGAAGAAATAGAATACCTGAACAGACCCATAACCAGTAAGGAGATTGAAACAGTCATCAAAAATCTCCCAACAAACAAGAGCCCAGGGCCAGATGGCTTCCCAGGGGAATTCTAAAAAACATTTAAAGAAGAATTAATTCCTATTCTCCTGAAACTGTTCCAAAAAATAGAAATGGAAGGAAGGCCAGCATCACCTTGATCCTAAAACCAGACAAGGATCCCATCAAAAAAGAGAATTACAGACCAATATCCTTGATGAACACAGATGCAAAAATTCTCACCAAAATACTAGCCCATAGGATCCAACAGTACATTAAAAGGATTATTCACCACGACCAAGTGGGATTTATTCCAGGGCTGCAAGGTTGGTTCAACATCCACAAATCAATCAATGTGATACAATACATTAATAAAAGAAAGAACAAGAACCATATGATACTCTCAATAGATGCTGAAAAAGCATTTGACAAAGTACAACATCCCTTCCTGATTAAAACTCTTCAAAGTGTAGGGATAGAGGGCACATACCTCAATATCATCAAAGCCATCTGTGAAAAACCCACAGTGAATATCATTCTCAATGGGGAAAAACTGAGAGCTTTTGGCTAAGGTCAGGAACATGGCAGGGATGTCCATTATCACCACTGCTATTCAACATAGTACTAGAAGTCTTAGCCTCAGCAATCAGACAACAAAAAAGTTAAAAGCATCTGAGTCGGCAAAGAAGAAGTCAAACATTAACTCTTTGTAGATGGTATGATACTTTATGTGGAAAATCCAAAAGACTCGATTCCAAAACTGCTGGAACTTGTAAAGGAATTCAGTAAAGTGTCAGGATATAAAATCAATGCACAGAAGTCAGTTGCATTTCTATATACCAACAACAAGACAAAGAAAGAGAAATTAAGGAGTTGATCCCATTTACAATTGCACCCAAAACCATAAGATACCTAGGAGTAAACCTAACCAAAGAGGCAAAGAATCTGTACTCAGAAAACTATAAAGTACTCATGAAAGAAACTCATGAGGAAGATACAAAGAAATGGGAAAATGTTCCATGCCCATGGATTGGAAGAACAAATATCGTGAAAATGCTATCTAAAGCAACCTCCACAGTTAATGCAATCCCTATCAAAATACCATTCTTTCTTTCTTTTTCAAAGAAATGGAACAAAAAAATCCTAAAATTTATATGGAACCAGAAAAGGCCCTGAATAGCCAGAGGAATGTTGAAAAAGAAAGCCAAAGTTGGTGGCATCACAATTCCAGACTTCAAGCTCTATTATAAAGCCGTAATCATCAAGACAGTATGATACTGGCACAAAAACAGACACATAGATCAATGGAACAGAATAGAGAGCCCAGAAATAGACCCTCAACTCTATGGTCAACTAATCTTCGACAAAGCAGGAAAGAATATCCAATGGAAAAAAGACAGCCTCTTCAACAAATGGTGTTGGGAAAATTGGACAGCCACATGCAGAAGAATGAAATTGAACCTTTCCTTACACCACACACAAAAATAGACTCAAAATGGATGAAAGACCTCAGTGTGAGACAGGAATCCATCAAAATCCTTGAGGAGAACATAGACAGCAACCTCTTCGACCTCAGCCGCAGCAACTTCTTCCTAGAAACATTACCACAGGCAAGGGAAGCAAGGACAAAAACGAACTATTGAGACTTCATCAAGAGCAAAAGCTTTTGCACAGCAAAGGCAATAGTCAACAAAACCAAAAGACAACTGACAGAATGTGAGAAGATATTCGGAAACAACATATCAGATAAGGGTCTAGTATCCAAAATCTATAAAGAGCCCAGCAAACTCAACACCCAAAGAACAAATAATCCAATCCAGAAATGAGCAGGGGACATGAACAGACATTTCTGCAAAGAAGATATCCAGATGGCCAACAGACACATGAAAAAGTGCTCAACATCACTTGGCATCAGGAAATACAAATCAAAACCACAATGAGATCACTTCTTTTCCTTTTGGCTAAGATCAAGTGTAAAACCACAATGAGATACTACCTCACACCAGTTAGAATAGCTAAAATTAACAAGTCAGGAAACGACAGATGTTGGAGAGGATGCGGAGAAAGGGGAACCCTCCTACACTGTTAGTGGGAATGCGAGCTGGAACAGCCACTCTGGAAAACAGCGTGGAGATTCCTCAAAAAGTTGAAAATAGAGCTATCTTATGACACAGCAATCACACTACAGGGTATTTACCCTAAAGATACAAATGTAGAGATCTGAAGGGGCACGTGTATCCGAATGTTTATAGCAGCAATGTCCACAATAGCCAAACTATGGAAAGAACCTAGATGTCCATCAACAGATGAATGGATAAAGAAGATGTGAGATACACACACACACACACACACACACACACAATGGAATAGTATGCAGCCATCAAAAGAAATGAAATCTTGCCATTTGCAATGACATGGATGGAACTAGAGGGTATTATGCCGAGTGAAATATGCCAATCAGAGAAAGACAATTATCATATGATCTCCCTGATATGAGGAATTTGAGAGGCAGAGTGGGGGCTTGGGCTTGGAGGGTAGGGAAGGAAAAAATGAAACAAGATGGGGGCGGGAGGGGGACAAACCATAAGGGACTCTTAATTTCACAAAACAAACTGAGGGTTGCTGAGGGGAGGGAGGTGTGGAAAGGGTGGTTGCGTTATGGACACTGGGGAGGGTATGCTATGTGGTGAGTGCTGTGAAGTGTATAAGCCTGACGATTCACAGACCTGTACCCCTGGGGCTAATAATACATTATATGTTAATAAAAATAATTAGTAAAAAATAGTAAAACAAAAAAAGGCAACCTAGTGAATGGGTGAAGATATTTGCAAATGACATATCCTGTAGTTAGTACTCAAAATATGTAAAGAGCTTACACAACTCAACATCAAAAAACAAACAACTGATTAAAAAATGGTCAGTGGGGGCATCTGGGTGGCTCAGTCGGTTAAGCATCCAACTCTTGGTTTCAGGTCAGGTCATAATTTCGGGATCATGAGATTGAGCCTAGTCGGGCTCCATGCTTGAGTCTGCTTGAGATTCTTTTCCTCTCCCCTATACCCGCTCTCTCTCTCCCTAGAATAAATAAATACATCTTTAAAAATAAAGAATAAATAAATAAATAAATAAAATTAAAAATGAGTAGTGGATTTTTTTTTTTTTAATTTGTCAGAGAGAGAGAGAGCAAGCACAGGCAGACAGAGTGGTAGGCAGAGGCAGAGGGAGAAGCAGGCTCCCTGCTGAGCAAGGAGCCCAATGTGGGACTCGATCCCAGGACGCTGGGATCATGACCTGAGCCGAAGGCAGCCGCTTAACCAACTGAGCCACCCAGGCGTCCCCGAGTAGTGGATTTGAATAGACATTCTTCCAAAGAAGGTATCCAGATGGCCAGCGGACACATGAAACGATGCTCAACATCAGTCATCAGCAGGGAAATGCAAATCAGAACCACAGTGAGGTATCACCTCACCCCTGCCAGAATGAGTAGTACCAAAAAGAGAAGAGATAACAAGTGTTGGCAAGGATGTGGAGAAAAGGAAGCCCTCATGCATTTTGGGTGAGGGTGTCAGTGTTGCAATATTATTTACAATAGTCAAGATATGGAAGCAACCTGGGTGCCTGGGTGGCTCAGTCATTAAGCATCTGCCTTTGGTTCAGGTCATGATCCCAGGGTCCTGGGATCGAGCCCTGCATTGGACTCTCCACTCAGCTGTGAATTTGCTTCTCTCCTCTCCCTCTGTGCTCTCTCTTGCTTTTGTTCTCTCACAAATAAATAAATAAAATCTAAAAAAAAAAAAAGATATGGAACCAGCCCAAGTGTCAATCCTAAGATAAATAGAAAATGGATAAAGAAGATGTGGTATATATCTGCAGTAGAATACTACTCAGTCATAAAAAAGAATCTTGCCTTTTTTGACAACATGAATGGACTTAACGGGTATTATACTGAGTAAAATATGTCAAAGAAAAACAAATACTATTTGTCTATAATACTAACAAGTACTATTTGACGCTATTTTGATTTATATGTGGAATCTAGAAACAAAACAACAGCAACAACAACAAACCATAAGCAGACTCATAAACACAGAGAATGATTAAAAAAAAGAAAAGAAAGTATGTTCAATATCATTGTCAACACCATTTTACAAACGAGAAAACCAGTGACCAGAGTTGTTAAGTAACAGGTCGACGCTCACACAGCTTCCAACTGGCTGGGCTCAGATTTGGATTTAGGCAGTCTGGTACCAGAGCCCAAACATTTCTTTTTTTTTTTAAAGATTTATTTATGTATTTTAGAGAAAGAGAGTGTGAGCACGTGCATTTGATTATGGTGGGGGGAGAGAGAGAGGGAGAATCCTCAAGCAGACTTCCCACTAAGCAAGGGGCCCAATGAGGGGCTCCATCCCTGGACCCCAAGATCATGATCTGAGCCGAAATCAAGAGTTGGCCACCTAACCGACTGAGCCACCCAGGTGCCTCTCGAACACTTTCTTAAGACCTACTGTACTATCTATTACATCATGTACTAGAAGAACACATTTCACAATAAAACAAAAGAAAAATATCCAATTTATGGCTGAATGGATAGCTCACAAGCAGCAGGGTCCCGGCCTTTGACCATATTTGGACATGGCTTCCCAGCACGGGGCTGGGCTGCAGAGGGATAAGAAGTCAGCCAGCGAAGGAAGGGGAGTTACAATTATGTGTGACAAATAATTTCATCGCCTTTGAAAAAATTACTCTATGACCAGAAGCCTTCCCTGGAATTACTGCCACAAGGGTGTCCTGCTGTGTGTGACAAGGTCAGGAGGACCCTCAGCCAGCCCAAGGCCAGGAGGGGCAGTGCCCCAGTCCCAGGACAGGTGGACACTGGGGTAGGTCTGTAGCTCCTCAGTGTTCAAGAGATGGGGGTTACTGTGCCATTTTTAGGTGCTCTGAGGTGTTATCAATTAAACTTCTCAGACAAAAGCTATGACAAGCCATAGAAACTCCAGGCCTACAGCTAGGGAGACACCATGGCTGGTCCAAGGAAGTCAGAAGTTCCTACTGATGAAGCCAAGTTAGAGCTGGCTGGCAGAAGGGAAGGTGCAGAGCACTCATGTGGATTCCATTTAGAGCCCAGAATTCCCTCACTCAGAAGCACGTCCCAAACTATCAGGAATCCATAGGCCTGTCGTGGCTCCTGCCAGGCCGGGTCACTGACATTGATGAGAAACAGGGCCCGATGACAAGAAAATGCCTCCTTTGTTCAGGTCCTCGTTAGGGGAAAGA
>ML109454.1:59017-72924 GCA_003697995.1 Taxidea taxus jeffersonii | reverse complement strand
AGTATCACAAAGGAAAGCAACTGGGGTGTGGGAAGCAGAAGGTTGAAAAGAGTATGTAGGCAGCAGTGAAAAGAACATCACAGGGAGTATGTAGGCAGCAGTGAAAAGAACATCACAGAGGAGAAAGATTAAAATTTTAGCTTTGTGGTCTTTGTCAGGAATAGGCTTCTCAGACTTTCACCATCATTACAACGTGTGTGTGTGTGTGTGTGTCCCTGGACAGAATTGTTGATGGGGAGAGTAGTACCCTAAAAACCCCGGTGATTGACATTCTAGAAGTCTTGAAGACTAGATATGACAAATATAAGACACTTTAGGCCTGCCCTCTGAAATGTACCCATTAGGATTAGATGGAGAATAGCTTTCTTTAGAGCTAGGACATTCCACAGTGAACCCAGAGTCTGAAAAAGGAGGCATACGGGATTTTTCTTCTTACCAAATTAGATGAAGAAGGACTTCACCAAGCAGCAGGGTGTCAGGGTTATACATATGGGCTTGGTTGAGATTAGAAGACCAATCAATCATGCTAACAAAGGAGGCAGAGAGTAACTGTTCTCCCATCGATCATGGCTCAAAATTGCCATTTTGTTTCCCATCCCCCACTTCTAGACAAAAACATATGAAATTCTTTCTTAGATGCTGAATCTTTAAATCATAGTTCAGTGTTTTTGAGTTTGGTATTGATAAGGCTCCCTGGATAGGCCAAGGAATTTCAAGCTATTGCTGGTCCTCCATGGCTCTACCTTCAAGTACTGGAGGCTCAGAGCCTATGGAGGAATTAGATCTTGTAGGCATAGGAAGAGGGAAAATGTGCCAGGGAATATGAAAACACCTGCTTCTGGGAACCTCCTTTTACAGAGAACCCTGCAGGAGTATAGAAAAAGAGGCCTGATAACCAGACACAATTTCAGAGTCCCTTGGAGTTGATGGGCTTGTTAGAGGTCATTTAGTCTAGCTTTTTGCTTTTGATCAGGCAACTAGCCAAAGTAAGTCAGACACAAGGGAAGGAGAACCATGATTGCCTAATAAGTCTGGGCCAGTGTCGGTTTCCTCTTATGAGCAACAGGGTCTCTTTAAATAGATTCATTCTGTTCTCTTCATCTCAAACAATCACTCCTGTTTTCTACACTTACGGCAACATTATCCTTTAAAGAAGACTAAAAAATATGCCAAATGCTCAGAAATGTGGTCTTTAATAGCCATCTAAATTAAAAAGGATCAGAGGTAGCAGAATAAACAAGAGATGTTTTTTTTTTTTCTGGACTTAAGTAAAATAGCTGTTTGCAAGGCTGATGCTTAATCTTCTTAGAATATGCTACTGCTTGAAATGTTAGGGAGATACTACCTCTCAAGCACAGGAAATGATACCAGAATTGAGGCAAGTGGAATAGGAAACTGGTTCAACTTCTACACTACATAAAGCTTAAGTTTGCTCTGCCCACTTCCTGGTAGCATGACCAGCCTTTCCCATCTTGGTTATGTTAGCCTACAGACTGTCAGATTTCACAATCTGCATCTGAGAGATAAATGTGAAATGCCATCACCCCTGGTTCTCTCGGTAGGCACAAGACACAAACACTAAATGGTGTACTCAACACACCTACCTGTGAAGCCTTATAATTCACAGCTGTTTCTATTGAACAGAAACCCAAAGAACCTCAACAGGGCAGTGGCATGAACAGAAGCAAAATCTCAATTTATTTGGTAGGTTGTATATAGCCTTTGCAAGTGAGTATCTAGGAAATAAGGCTTTAGTGACCTCATTCACTGAAGACTTCCTGCGTTCAGAGACGTTGTGGCTGTTTCCAATGAAATAGGAGGCTGTCAGGAATTATTTTTACAAGCAAATGATAAAAAACAGAATTTGGTCTGTCGATTCGGCAGGAATGATGACCTTGGCCTCAAGGGTGCAAGCTTGGTAGACCTAGTAAATGCGTCAGGGCAAGGTAATCTCACTAATGGAAAAAAGATGTATGTTGGTTGGCCTGCACAGAGAGAGAACCAACTTTATATTCTGTGTCTGGGAGTGAATTAGTACATACCACTTCTTATTCAAGTGTTCACCTGGAGGTGATAAAACTCCAGGACTAGAAAGAAGCTTAAAAGTCTACTGAGTCGATCCAATTTTTTTTTTTCCTGGCAACACCCAAAGAGATGAATCTTTCTTTTCTTAATGAAGTGTTGCCTCAAAGACTTTTCCAACCTTCTTAGAAAGCTACTCAAATACACAACACCTCTCATTAGTAGAAAGTTTTGCCTTGGCTCTAATCTAAATCCTTTCTGCTGCTCTTTAAATTTAATTCCTTTTCATCCATCTTTGGCTAAGATGTGATGTTGTAGCTAAGCTATTCAAACTCCCCAGTGCCCCTGTTCATGAGGATCCTACCTCCCAGTCTAGGACAGATGCCTGCCACTGGGCAATCTTGTCAATATTCTCCAAACGCCGCTTGCGCTCATTGATCTGCTGAGTCACGTTTCTCATGACAGCCAGAGCAGCTGCCACATACCTGTAGTCACTGTGAAGACACAAAAGTACAAGTTGGATGTATCAATGTGTTAGAGAACCAATGTGTTGGGTGCCAACCCTAACATCTATTCTTCTCTTCCTACTTAGTAACAGAGCCCTGATATTCAGATGCAACCCATGCCACATTGAGTAAAATATTACATTTCCTATCTTTTTACAATAATGGGTGATTATGTGATGAGTCAAGTGATATGTAAATAGAAATTCTGGGCAGAGATTTTCAGAAACCTCTTTAAGGAAGATAGCATATGCTTCTTTAGCCCTTACTCAATTTTGATGCTTGGAATGTAGATGTGATGGTTGAAGTTCTAGCAGCTATCTTGGATCATAAGAAAAAGTCTCTACTCCTAGGGAGAGATGACAGAAAGTTGGAAGGAACCCAAGTTTTTGATAACCACTGAACTACCATAGCATTCATGGACTGCTTTACCTGCAGACTTTTTTTTTTTACATAAAAGGGAAATAGACCCCTATCTTTCTTATAGCTCTATTTTTGTATACAATCTGATATAATCAGACAAGGATCAAGAAGGGAACCTTATACCTGCCATGGTCCAAAGCTTTGCCATCCCTTCTACTGCTTATTTCTAGAGAACTCTATCCAAAATCACTGTGAAATAATATCTACTTTTTTCCTCTAGTACGACATACAGATAGGATGTAGCTCAGTGGCTAAGAACAGACTCTGGATCTATACTCTTTGGGCTCAGACCCTAGTTTTGTCACTGAGTAGTGGTCGTTGGCAAGCCTCACTGACTCTCTCAATGACTCAGTTTATTCATATGTGAAATGGGAGAACTATAGGAGGGTTTGTTGAGGGTTTAATCATCCACATAAACTGTTTTACTCCTGGCCTATAGTAAATGTTAGCAGTATTATTAGTACAAATGAAACATTTCTCTAGAATAGACACCACATGGGTTACCTCTCAAAACCTCTAGTCCCAGAAGTGCAACTTTAGGCTCAGTTTCCTGGGACTTTGGGTGGCCTAATTGTTGAAGTTTATATTGTCCTTCCCAGTTTTCTCTGCTTGTCTGATCTAACTTCCAATCAAATTGCCCCTATGAAAAGCAGATTGAAATTGAGATCCCAGCCATTTGGTGGAGTTATAATAGGCAGAGAGGGCAAGAGGATGAATTATGATTCAGTCTTAACTAATCTTTCCTTAGAAAAGCTAACTATGCTTTGTGGTCATTAACGTACTCACTGTGCCAGCACTAATTAGAAAAAAGAAAGGTGGTAAAAGACATACACAGCAATTGTCTTTTTCTTTCCTAATACATTGAAGTGTGGGGTGGTTGAACAATAAGAGGCACAGAGAAGGCAGCTCTAACTGCCAGGTCAGACACCATGTAGCACTTCCTCTTAGATGGTCTCCCTGTGTTCTGTGAACACCTGCCAGATCATATATGGTCTTCAAGTGCTACTAAATTTTATCACCTCCAGTGGTGGGATGCTCACTATACATCCTAACCAGTTTATTCTGTCTCAAGACAACTTTCTTTAAAAAAAAAAAAAACAAACTCTCTTAAAGTCTTATTTATTCTGAGCCTCAGTAAATGTTAGTTATTAACAGTTTTTCTTCTGGACCCAACTGCTGACTTATATTGAATTCATGGTTGACTAATGCTTCCCAAGTCTCTTCAAATTATGCTGTCTAGGGGCACCTAGGTGGATTGATGGGTTACGTGTCTGCATTCAGCTCAGGTCATGATGCCAGGGTCTTCGGATCAAGCCCTACATCAGGCTCCCAGCTTAGTGGGGAGTCAGCTTCTCCTCCTGCCCTTCTCCCTGCTTTCCTGCTCTCTGAAATAAACATATTTTAAAAATAGCCTGTCTAGAAACTGCATCTCTCTAAGCCTGTCCTTGAACTGTCTCCATCTTGATTTCTTAGACCAAACTGCAAAACCTTACATTTGTTCTTTTTTTAAAAAAAATTCAATTAGTCAATATATAGTACATCATTAGTCTTTGATGTAATGTTCAATCATTCATTAGTTGCGTATAATACCTAGTGCTCATTACATCATGTGTCCCCCTTAATGCCCATCACCCATTTACCCCATCCCCTACCCATCTCCCTTTCTGCAACCCTCAGTTTGTTTCCTGGAGTCAAGTGTCTCTCATGGTTTTTCTCCCTCTCTGATTTCTTCCCATTCAGTTTTTCTTCCCTTCCCCTATGATCCCCTGTACTATTCCATATACTCCCCACATGAGTGAAACCATATGATAATTATCTTTCTCTGACTGACTTATTTCATCCATATTGATGTAAATTGTAGGCATTCATCCTTTCTGATGGCTGAGTAATAGTCCATTGTATATATGAACCACAACTTCTTTTTTTTTAAGATTTTATTTATTTATTTGACAGAGAGTAGAGGCAGGGAGAATAGCACATAGAGGGAGAAGCAGGCTCCCACTGAACAGAGAGGCCAACATAGGGCTCAATCCCAGGACCCTGGGATCAGGGAAGAAGGAAGATGTTTAACTGACTAAGCCACCCAGGAGCCCCTGAACTACAACTTCTTTATCCATTCATCCATCGAAGGACATCTAGGCTCCTTCCACAGTTTGGCTATTATGGACATTGCTGCTATGAACATTGGGGTGCAGGTACCCCTTTCTTTTCACTATTCTGTATCTTTGGGGTAAATACCCAGTAGTATAATTGATGGGTCATAGGTTAGTCCTATTTTTAACATCTTGAGGCACCTCCATACTGTTTTCCAGAGTGGCTGTACCAGCTTGTGTTCCCATAAATAGTTTAAGAGGGTTCCCCATTCTCCACATCCTCACAAACATTTGTTGTTTCCTGTCTTGTTAATTTTAGCTATTCTAACATTTATTCTTATTATATTTTATCTTTTTACAGTTATTTGCTCCAGCCTAGGGCAATCTATTGGGCTCTGTATGACTATCAAAGTTTCTCCCTGGCAAGGTTATCTGAGCCTACCATTTGGAAGCAGAGTAGGGTGATGACAGAAGGGGTAAGTGCAGAGTAAAATTTGCTAACATAAGTGTCCCTATTCTTTGGGCCTATTTACCATCTCCCTGGCCCACTCCACTCTATGATTTTAGGGCACCAGGAAAATGACTTACGCCACTTTGGAGAAGGTAAAGCATAAAGTTACACTGTCCAATACAGTAGCCACCAGTCACATTCACTTAAAATTAAATATAGTTAAAAATTTTGTACTCTAGTTGAACCAGCTACATTTCTCAGTACTCAACAGTCATTATGGCTAGTGGCTACTATACTGTTTAGTACAGATATAAATCATTTACATTATTGTAGAAAGCTCCACTGGACAATACTGGAATGAGAATGCCTATTACCTCTGACCCCATGTACTGCTACTCAGCCATGGATTCATTATGGTCACTGTGTCATAATGTGATTTAACCTTTGCCATTTTTAGCTGACTGCCTTTCTTACAATGGTTAGAGGGGGAAGGTCCCTGTTTTTAACCTGCCACACTAGCTTTCCGAGTGGGTGAGAGAAGAAGTGAATAGTTGTGGTCTCACCTAAACCCTTCTTAAAGCCCCTAAGATTCTTCAGATGAGGTCTGGGTCCAGCGCCTTGATAAGATCTACTGCACCAAGATTGTCTTGTTCCAGACATGCCAGTTAACCTCCTTCTTAAATAGTCCTCCTTCCTGTCAGCTTAAAAAATGTTGGAAGGCACAGAGACACATCACCCTTCTGTTAGCAAAGGCAGTATTATTAACCATTTATTACTCTCCATCCATCTAATCCCTTAGAGGCCGATCTGACTGCTTGCATTTCAGACCTACTTGTCCAAACACCTATCTGACTAAGCCATCAAACTGGCAGCAGCCTCTAATTGACTTCAAATCCAAGCTACTCTGATGTGCATCACAGGAACAGTCATCTTAATACAGCTCCCTGAAACCTGCCAAAAGAGGTGCCCCAAGGCCAGGCATAGTGCTGGGCCTGACAGGTCACCCTGAAGGAGGATATGTATTTATGTATCCTGCCAATATCTGAGCCACTCTCTCAGTACTCTGGAGCTTTGAGGGTAGAAAAAGAGGGGACCAGAGAACCAGAGGACAAGACGACCTTGAGGCAGGGATCCAAATAACAAGATGAAGGACCACAGGGATGGCAAATCCCAGGTAGATATCATATCTTATTGACTCCCACTAAACTCAATAATGTCCTGAGGTTATTTGGCTTAAGAAACTCACATAGTTTTGGGCTGTGCTTTGAAAATGGTCTTTCTGGGGCTCTTAAAAGCAACTGTGTAATATATAATTTACCTATTAATATTGTCATTCTACAAGTATGGTTTTTAGAGCCTCCTGCTAGATTCTATAAATTAGATACTCAGGAGTATGTGACAGATGAACTGTAATATAAAAACATTTGAGAAACACTCTTTGAATATACCGGATTTAAAATTGTTGGTCAGAAGGTTGTTCCTCTTGAGATTCAGGTACAATAGTGATCACTTCTGGTCAGTTAACACCATGAAGTATAACTGTGCAGGTAATTCAGGTTTATGACATCATGGGCTGGTAGAACTGGAAAAGGCCCTCCAGACTGGCTAGTGCAATGGCTCATAAAACATTTTGGGCATGATAATTACTTGGAGGGCTCTTTACAAAGCTAGGTTTCCAGACCACTGTCCATACTTTGTGTCCCTGCTTTGGCACACAGACTTGCTTTTTGGGCCTCAGTCTTTGTAGCCATAAAATAAGGAAGTCTGGCTAGAAGACCTCCTTTAAGGGCTTTTCATTTTAGGTGTCATAAGTATTTTCCATTTTTATTTTTAATATATCCTAACTTCAGTGGAAGTTCTTCAGTGTCCTATTAGCTCTCACAAGAAACCATATCCTTAGAAAACCTGGGACTCCGTTCTAGCAATGGTCTGTATTAAGTCTTCTAAAATAACATTTAGTCACCTGCAAATTTCATTTCTAATGAGTATGCCCACTATCCCCCAGCTAGTAAACAGACTCAGGGAGGAGGGAGCAGAGTCCTCATTTGTGAGCTCCTTCACTACCTGCCTCCCTCACAGACAACACAGCATGGCAGGCAGAGCTACCAACGGTGGTATTCTCACACAAAGGGAGAGTCCAGTGTTACCACATTTGGATTCAAACCTGAAATTTGTCCAAGGCTCTGGAAACTGAAGCACATGACCATTATTTGGTAAAGAAACACCATCAACTTAAAAATGAACCCAGGGACTGGCCCTGAACTTAGCAAAAAGAAAACCAACTGACCCATACCCATGGCCTTATACAACTAGGTCTGGAAGTCAGCTCCAAGGAAACCAGATAATGGAGTCAAGTGAAAGTATGAAGTGGGTCTAATGAGAATTAGGCAGAAAGCTAAGGGAAACCGGACATCAGTCTTCATTCTTCTTGGAAGGTTCAATCAGGAAGAGAGCTGAATGAGTCAAAGATCAGGGATTTAATACTAATTAAAGGCAGGCTATAAAAAGGCTGAGGGCTCTAGGTCATAAAATAAAGCATGTGAAAGAGTAGGGTGGGTGGTTCACTCATTGTTGAAGATGACCCTCTAGGCTCATTTACTGGTAGGTCATTTCCATTCAGAGAGAGATAAGCTTCTTGGTCATTTTTGGGTAGGTTTTCTTAAAAAACTACTGAAAAATTAAAAAAAAAATAAACTTCAGGAGAAGTCTTAAGTCTCTTTATCCCCTAGTCATGCTCTGAGTCTACAGAGAAGGCACAGTAGGGGTGCCTGGGTGGCTCAGTGGGGTAAGCCTCTACCTTCGGCTCAGGTCTTGATCTCAGGGTCCTGAGATTGAGCCTTGCATTGGGCTGTGTGCTCAGCAGGGAACCTGCTTCCCCCCCTCTCTCTGCCTACTTTTGATCTCTGTCAAATAAACATATAAAATTTTTTTTTTAAAGGGAGAAGGCACAGTTGGGATGAGGCAGAAGAGGGTGGAAAAGACTAAAGAATACCAGAGATACAGGCTTGCAGAAGACATCTAAGGTCACTACAAGTTATGCAGGCTATTACTAGGATATTGAATATATCAAACAGAGCAGAATAGACAGCTGAACAATTATTCCATCTAGATTATTTCCCTTAGCTAAACCTAGGGCTAAGGACCCAGCTAAGTTTCCTAAAGGCAGGGTGTTAAGTTGTGCCATAATGATGATGCATACTGATTTTTTTTCTGCATTGTGATTCCCATGTTTATAAGAAACGCTCACAAACACTCCTTTGCTTTACATATAGAATAACCTTGCGAGGTAAGCAATCCCATTGTGCAGAGAAGTTAACAGAAGGAAGCTCAAAAAAGCTAAAGGACATATGTTCTCAATAAAGATCAACATGTATATGAGGCTCTTCTAACCCCTGCTTCCTTTTCTCTTTTACCTGTGGTCCTGGGCAGTATATTTGAGGAGCTCAGCCAGTTGTAAGGGATACTTGCAGATCTTCTGCACAGGAGTCAAAAGGAAACCATCAATAGCAATGTCGATCATCTGCTGCAAGAGGCGACAGGCCTCAAAGAAGTGCTGGTAGCGGCTGTCCTTCATTAGTTTGGAGAGTTCCATGCAGGCATCCAGGTGGTTGTTACAATATTCAGAGTATATCCAGAATCCATCTTGCTATGAGCACAGGAAAAATGGAGAGAAAAAAAAAAGGTTTACTGAGAATTCCAAAATAAGTTTTGGAGAAATGAAAAAACAGATCCATCCTTACCTAGGAATATTAAAATAGTAACAATGTCAATGTTTCCTAAATTGACTCATAATTTTTTATAATAAAATAAATAAATTATTTGGGAAGTAGACAAACTATAAACATTTGTATAGAAAAAAATAAGTAGGAATAGTAGTGAAATTCTATTAAAAATGGTAATGACAGAACACTGCTCCTCATAAAGGTGAAAACACTACAGCAATAAAATTCTGGCACTGGATTTTATTTTTTTATTTTTTCAAGTTTTTATTTTAATTCCACTTAGTTAACATACAGCGTTAGTTCAGGTGTACAAATATAGCGATTCAACAATTCCATACATCACCACCCAGTGCTCATCACAACAAAGGCACTTCTTAATCCCCACTGTCTATTTAACCAATCCACCCACCAACCTCCTCTCTGATGACCATGAATTTCTTCTCTATAGGTAAGCGTCTGTTTCTTGGTTTGTCTCTACTTTTTTTTTCCATTGCTCATTTGTTTTGTTTCTTAAATTTCACATATGAGTGAAGTCACATTGTATTTATCTTTCTCTGACTGACTTATTTTACTTAGCATTGTATCCCCCATCTCCATCTGTGTCTTTGCAAATGGCAAGATTTCACTCTTCTGTGTGTGTGTGTGTGTGTGTGTGTCTTACACACCACATATTCTTTACCCATTTATCTATCAATGGACATTTGGTATGTTTCCATATCTTGGCTATTGTAAATAATGTTATAAATGTAGGGGTGCACATATCCTTTTGAATTAATGTTCTTGGAATTTTGGGGTAAATACCAAGTAGTGTGATTATTGGATCATAGGATAGTTCAATTTTACCTTCTGGAGAAACCTCCATACTTCTTCCACAGGGGCTGTACCAGTTTGCATTCCCACCAATAGTGCAAGAGGGTTCCTTTTTCTCTACATCCTAGCCAGCACCTGTTGCTCCTTGTGTTATTTTAGCCATTCTGAAAGGGGTGAGATAGTATCTAATTGTGGTTTTGATTTTTGCTAATGATGAGTGATATTGACCATTCTCTCATTTGTCTGTTGGCCAACTGTATTGCTTTGAAGAAATGTCTGTCATGTATTCTATCCATTTTTAAATTGGGTATTTTGCCTTTTGGGGTGATGAGTTGTATCAGTTTTTTATGTAATTTGGATACTAACCCTTTATCAGATATGTCATTTGCAAATATCTTCTCCCATTCAGTAGGTTGCCTTTGACTTTTGTTAACTGTTTCCTTAGTTATGCAGAAGTTTTTTTTTTATTTTTATATAGTCCCAATAGTTTATTTTTGCTGTGGTTTCCTTTGCCTCAGGAGACATACCTAAAAAAATGTTTCTATGCTGATATCAGGGACATTACTGCCTGTGCTCTCTTCTAGGATTTTTATGGTTTCATGTCTCACATTTAGATCCTTAATCCATGTTAAATTTATGTTTGTTTATGCTGTGAGAAAGTTGTCTAGTTTCATTCTTTTGCATGTAGTTGATCAGTTTTTGTTGAAGAGACTGTCTTTTCCCCATTGGATATTTTTTCCTGCTTTGTCAAAGGTAACTGAACATTTAATTATGGGTTTATTTCTGGGTTTTCTATTCTGTTCTATTGATCAATGTGTCTATTTTAGTGCTAGTACCATAAAGTTTTGATTACTATCACTTTGTAATTTAATGTGAAGTCTAGATTTATGATAACTCCAGCCTTGCTTTCCTTTTCCAATATTGCTTTGGCTATTTGAGGTTTTTTGTAGCTCCATATAAATTTCAGGATTATTTGTTCTAGTTGTGTGAAAAATGTTGTTGGTATTTTCATATGGATTGCATTAAATATGTAGATTTGTTTGGGTAGTAGAGACATTTTAACAATATTCATTCATCCAACCTTATGGACGTGGAATGTTTTCCCCTTTATTTGTATCATCTTCAGTTTCTTTCACTGGTGTTTTGTAGTTTCCAGACTACAGGTCTTTCACCTCTTTGGTTAGGTTTATTTCTAGCTATCTTATTTTTGGTGCAGTTATAAATCAGATTGTTTTCTTTATTTCTCTTTATGCCTCTTCATTATTAGTCTACAGAAATGTAACAGATTTCTGCACATTGATTTTGCATCCTGCAACCTCACTGAATTCATTTATAAGTTCAGGCAGGCTTTTGGTAGAGTCTTTCAGGTTTTCTGATTAGAATATCATGTCATCTGCAAATAGTGGAAAGTTTTACTTCTTCCTCACCTATTTGAAAACTTTTATTTCTTTTTGTTGTTTAACTGCTATAGCTAGGGCTTCCAATAATACGCTGAATAAAAGTGGTGAGAGGACATACTTATTTTGTTCCTGACCTTAGGAAGGTTTCAGGTTCTTCCCAATGAGTATGAAGTTAGCTGTGGGTTTTTTAAATATGGCTTTTATTATGTTGAAATATATTCCTTTTAAACCCACTTCCTTGAAGGCTTTTATCATGATTTGATACTGTACTTTGGCAAGCACTTTTTCTGCATCTATTGAAATGATCATATGGTTTTTATCAATTGTCTTATTGATACATCATGTTGGTTGATTTGAGAATATAGAACCACATTTGCATCCCAGGAATAAATCCCACTTGATTGTGGTAGATGTTTTTTTAACATATTGTTGGTTATGGTTTGCTAATATTTTTTGAGTATTTTTGCATATGTGCTCAGCAGGGATATTGGCCTGTAGCGTTCTCTCTCTCTCTCTCTCTGGTGCCTTTATGTAAGGGTGATACCAGCCTCATCGAATGAATTTAGAGGTTTTCTTTATTCTTTTATTTTTTTGGAATATTTCCAGAAGAATACGTATTAACTCTTCTTTAAATGTTTGGTAGAATTCTCCTGTGAAGCCATCTGATCCTGGATTTTGTTTGTTGGGAGTTTTTTTGATCACTGACTCAGTCTCCTTGCTGGCAATCAGTATGTTCAAGTTTTCTATTTCTTGCAGTTTTGGTAGGTTATGTGTTCCTAGGGATTTATCCATTTGTTCTATTTGTTCTATGTTCCCTAATTGGGTGGCATACAGTTTTTCATATTTTTAAACAATTGTTTGTATTTCTGTGGTGTTGTTATTTTTACTTTTCCAGTTATGACTATAATTATTTGAGTCCTCTCTCTCTCTTTAATGAGTCTGGCTAAAGGTATATCAATTTTGTTGATCTTTTCAAAGAGCCAGCTCCTAGTTTCATTGATCTGTTCTATTGATTTTTTTAGTTAATATATCATCTGTTTTTGCTCTCATCTTATTTCCTTCCTTCTGCTGGTTTTGGATTTTATTTGTTGTTTCTTGTCTAGTGATAAAGGAAATGTTCAACTTTTAATGTTTGTGGACCCTGCTCCTGGACTCCAAGGGAAGCTATACTTTTATAAGAATCAGAATGACTTCACCAAACTTCAAAGTATGGGCTCTATATATGTCCTGAGCACACATTGTGCATCTGTTTTGTAGCAAATACCAAAAAAGAAATATTTCAAACTAGAGATAGGAGTAAAAATCTCCCCAAGTTCTATTTCCATAGCTCTGAAGCCTGCAACCTTGCATATACTAAAAGCATAAGAAAAAGTTTGTAATTTTCTGAAATGTCCTTCATCATGATGATTTGTTGACTCTTGAAACAAAACAAAACAAAAAAATATATATAACCCTGTATTAAACATTAAACATTCCTTTTCTGGAGCACTTTCTTCCATATTAAGACTGTGTATCTTGGGCTGCTGTCCTTCCTTGGGCTTGAATAAAACTCTCTTCTTTAAAAAAAAAAGGAATTCTAAAAGGTTTTTATTTTCTTCCAAGTTTTTATTGTAAATTCCAGTTAGTTAACATACAGTGTGATATTTGCTTCATGAAAAGGATTTAGTGATTCATCACTTACATACAATACCTATTGCTTATCACAGGTGCATGTTAAATTTATGCCTTAATAGCCATTACCCACCTAATCCATCTGGTCACCCACCATTCCTCCAGCAACCCTCAATTTGTCCTCTATAGTTAAGAGTTGGTTTTACGGTTTGCCTTTTTTCCCCCCTATGTTCACCTGTTTTGTTTCTTAAATTCCACATGAATGAAATCATATGGTATTTGTCTTTCTCTGACTGATTTATTTCACATAGATTAATATTCTCTAGCTCCATCCACGTCATTGCAAATGACAAGATTTTGTTCTTTTTGTGGCTGAATAATATTCCATTGTGTATGTATACATACACACACACACACATATGTTTGTATACTTCTTTATCCATTCATCAGTCAATGGATATTTGGACTCTCCATAATTTGGCTAGTCCAATATTTGGACTCTCCATAATAATGCTGCTATAAATATCAGGTGCATGTATCCATCTGAATTAGTGTTAATGTAAACTTTGCTAAATACCTAGTAGTGCAACTGCTGGATCCTGGAGTAGTTCTATTGTGACCTTTTTGAGGAACCTCCATACTGTTTTCCAGAATGGCTGCACCAATTTGCATTCCCACCATTAGTGCAAGAGAGTTCTCCCTTTTTCCACACCCTTGCCAACATCTGTTGTTTCCTGTGTTATTTACTTTAGTTATTCTGGCAGTTGTGAGGTGATATCTATTGTTGTTTTCATTTCCCTGATGATGAATGATGATAAACATCTTTTCATGCATTTGCTAGCCATCTATATGTATTCTTTGGAAAAAATATT
>ML109454.1:42427-54017 GCA_003697995.1 Taxidea taxus jeffersonii | reverse complement strand
CATCTGTTCCAATATGTCATTCAAAGCCACTGTTTTCTTGTTCATTTTCTGTGTGGATTACTGTAAGCAGGGTGTTAATATCTCCTACTATTATTGTATTACTATGAATCAGTTCCTTTATGTTAATTATTAACTGTTTTATATATTTGGATGCTCCATGTTGGGTGCATATATATTTACAATTCTTATATCTCCTTGTTGGATTGTCCCATTTATAACTGTATAGTATCTTCCTTTTTTTAATTTAATTTTTTTCAATGTTCTATAATTCATTGTTTAGTATCCTTCTTTGTCTCTTTTTATGGACTTTATCTTGAAGCCTGTTTTGTATGATTTAAGTATTGCTATCTGGTTTTCTTTTGAATCCAATTGCATAATAAATATTTCTCTATCCCCTCACTTTCAATGTGTAGGTGTCCGTAGGTCAGAAATGAGTATTTTGTAGGCAGCACATAACTGGATCGTTTTTGTTTTTTTTTTTTTTTAATTCATGCTGTCACCCTATCTTTTGACTGGAATATGTAGTCCATTATATTCAAAGCAATTATTGATATGTATTTATTGCCATTTCATTATCTGTTTCGTAGTTATTTTTATAGTTTTTCTCTTATTTCTTTTTTTTTTCTTCCATGGTTACTGTTTTTCTTTAGTGATGTACTTGGATTCCTTACTGTATTATTTGCATATCTTTTACTGGTTTTTGACTTGTGGTTACCATTCAGATTATATGTAACATCTTCTGCATATAGCAGTGTATATTAAGCTGTGGGTACTTAATTTTGAACTCATTCTTTACTCCTCCCCCCTCCACATTCCAGATGCTTGGTATCATATATCCTTTTGTTTTGAGTTTGTCTTGACTGAAATTTACAGCTACAATTAATCACTTTTTGCTTTTGTATTCTCTGTTTTTTATACTCTTACTTGGGGTTTTTGGTTTCCATTTACAGAATGCCTCTGAACATTTTTTGTAGGTCTGGTTTAGTGGTCATGAATTCTCTTAACTGTTTGCCGAGGAAACTGTATCTCTCATTATATTCTGAATGATAGCCTTGCTGTATATTCTTGGCTGAAGATTTTTTTTTTCATTCAGCACTTGAATATTTAGACTACTTTCTTCTGGTATACAAAATTTCTGCTGAAAAATCCTCTGGCAGTCTTTGGGTTTTTCTTTGTCAATTTAATTACTGTGTGTCTTAGTGAGTACCTTCTTGGGTTGAATTATTTCGTTGGGGGGATCTCTGTACTTCCTGACTCTAGATCTCTTTTTCACCCCCCAGATTTGGGAATTTTCCAGGTATTATTTCTTCAAATATATTTTCTGCCCCCCACCCTTCTTCTGGGATCCCTGTAATGCAAATGTTATTACACTTGATGGAGTCACTGAGTTCTCTAAAGCCTATTCTCATTATGCAGTATTTGTTTGCCTTTCACCTTTTCAGAACAACCTAATTAAAAAAAAAAATAAAACAGTATATTAAAAGCAAGATACACCATGATTAAGAAGTATTTATCCCAATCCAATTCACTACAGTAACATACTAAAATGAAAAATCATATGAATATTTTTGTAGATATATAAACATTTGAAAAAACATGTGTATGATAAAAAGCCATCAATACACTAAGATTAGAAAGAGAAACCTCCAATATGATAAAGGCCAACCATGAAAAAACTAAAGCTAATATCCTTCTTAATGGTAAAATACTGAATGCTTGCCCCTAAGATCAAGTCCAGATGTCTGCTTTTACTATTTCACCAGTGCAATAAGACAAGAAAAAGAAAGAGAAGGCATATAGATTAGATATAAGGAAATAAAAACTAATGTAGCATTGTGTATAAACTATTTGTAAAAATACTGAAAAAATAAATAAAATGAAGAAATAAACTGTCTTTGTTCAGAAATGATATATGATTATATGTGTATAAAATCCTAAAGAATCTACAAAAAATACTATAACCAATTATTAAATTCAGTAATATGTCAGGATTCAACATCAATACACAAAAATCAATTGTATTTACCTTGTGTTTATCCATTATTTATTTATCATAGCAACAAACTATAGGAAATTAAAATAAAAATACTCTTTACAGTAGCAACAACAACAAAACAAAAACAAAACACACAAAAAACAAACATAAAAAAACCACCTAGAAATCAATTTTTAAAAATAAGGTCAAGATTTATACCATGATAACTAGCCACAATATTAGAATAAATTATAGAAACACAGATAGATAGATATTTGTTTACAGAGCTGAAAGCCTACAGATTTTCCCAAAATTAAATCTACAGATTTAATTCTATCCTAATCAAAATGTTGGCAGTGTTTTTTTGCTTGTTTGTTTTTTAGTAGAACTTAGCAAGCTGATTTTCCTCCCAGTTTTACTGAGAAAAATGGACATACCTCACTGTATAAATTTAAGGTGTACAGCATGATTGTTGAACATATACTGTGAAATGATTATATAATAATAACATCCATCATCTCATATAGTTACAATAAAGAGAAGAGAAAGGGATGCTTGGGTGGCTTAGTTAGTTAACAGTCTGACTCTTGACCTCAACTCAAGCCTTGATCTCAGGTTCATGTGTTCAAGCCCCAATTCAGGCTCAAAAAAAAAGTATTCCTTGTGATGAGATAAATTTATATAGAAAAAAATCACCTATAATAGCCAAAATTGTTTTGAAGAAAAATTAACTTGGAACACTTACACTACCTGCTTTTAAGACTTGCTATGAGGCTACATTAATCAAGATAGTGTGATATTTTTTAACCTATGTATGGTGACAGTTGTTAGCTAGACTAATTGTGATCATTTTGTGATCATTTTGCAATATATACAAATATCAAATCATTATGTCATGCACCTGAAACTAATTCATTATATGTCAATTATATCTCAACTAAAAATAACAATAAGGAATAACAATTGGATATGAATATTCACACAGGTCACTGGAATACAATAATGTCCTTTAAAATAATCACTTATATATATATGATTGATTTTTGAACAAAGTGCCCAAGTAATTTAGTGTAAGAGTTAAGTTTTTTCAATAAGCCATGCTGGAACAAAACTAGATATCCATGGAAACAAATTAACTGTGACCTTTATTTTGCAACATACATAAAAATTACCTGATAAGGGGCGCCTGGGTGGCTCAGTGGGTTAAGCCTCTGCCTTCGGCTCGGGTCATGATCTCAAGGTCCTGGGATCGAGCCCCGCATCGGGCTCTCTGCTCGGTGGCGAGCCTGCTTCTCTCTCTCTCTTCCTGCCTCTCTGCCTACTTGTGATCTCTCTCTGTCAGATAAATAAATAAATTAAATCTTAAAAAAAAAAATTACCTGATAAAAGATCAGAGACCTACATATAATAAACAAAACAACATAACTTTTATAAGAAAAGAGGAGAAAATTTTGTGACCTTGGGTTAGGCAGTTTTCCTAAATAAGACCCCAAAAGACATGAATCATTAAAGAAAACAGTGGTAACTTGAATTTCAACAAAATTAAAAGTTTATGTTTTCAAAGACACTGTTAAGAAAATGAAAGGCTAAGCCACAAACTGGGAGAAAATCTTTCCAATTCACATATCTGACCAACTACTTATGAACAATAAATTAAAAATCTCTCAAAACTGAGTAAGAAATTAAGCAGCCTGCTTAGAAGTGTGGAAAAGACACAAACAGACATTTCACCAAAGATTTTATAGAGATGGCAAATAAATACATGAAAAAATGCTTTACATAATTTGCAATTAGGTAAATGCAGATTAAAATCACAAGGAAATGTCACTACATACCTATTAGAATGGCTAAAAAACAAACAACAAAAAGACACTTAATATGAAACCTAGTAATCCCACAGATGGAAGGAACCTAGCAAACAACCTAGATATCCTGGAATGCACTAGTGAATGAATGGGTGGTATATTCATACAACAGAATGTTATTAATAAAAAAGAACCAACTACTGATACATGCAACAACAGAATTATATCAAAGGCATTCTGGTAAGTAAAAGATGCTAAACACGAAGACTACTACTGTATCATTCCATTTATATGACACTGTAGAAAAAGTAAACTTACGGTGACTGAATGCAGATCACTGTTTAGCCAGGAGTGGGAATAGGGAATGGCTACAAAGGGTGAATAAGAAAACTTAATGAAGTGGTAGAAATATTCTGTATCTCGATTATATGGTAGTTACACAACTATATATATTTGTTAAAATTCATCAAATTATACACAAAAATTGGTGAATCTTACTGCATGTAAAGGACATCTAAACAAAGCTGATAAAAATGACATTGTAGAAGTGAATAAGAAGGTAAACAATCTAATACTTTTTAAAAAGGCAAACTAAAATGTAAAAGAAATTATCATATACCATGATCAGGTAGGCTTCATTCCAGCAATACAATAATTTAACATAAAAAATCATTCAATCCAAATTCACTACTTTAATAGATTAAAGGGTAAAAGCATTGTGATCATTTCAACAGACCAGTGGTTCTTTTTATCCTCCAGGGGACATTTGACAATGTCTGGAGACATTTTTGTTGTCACAACTCAGTGGTGCTGAGGTACTATTGGCATTCAGTGGGTAGAGAACAGGAATGCTGTTAAACACACCACAATGCACAGGGCAGGCTCTAACAAAGAACTACTATTCTATATTCTACTTTCCCAACTAACACTGTGATTATGATATCTATATCTATCTATATCTATATCTATTGCTATAAGTTACATACATCTAATCTGTTGTTTACTTAACTACATACATCTAGTCTATTGTTCCTTGCAACACAATACCCCACAGTAAGCATCCCCTACATGTTTTTTATTCATCCTCTGGTGGCAAATACCTAAACTGCTTCTAATTGCACTCAACCACACACAACACCACCATGCAATTAGCAGCCTTGCAAATGCTCCCTCATGAACCTTTGTAAGAATTTCCCTGGGATATATATGGAAACATTATGTCATACACATTTTGTCATATACTATGTCAACACTATGTCATATACATATAAATACTGCCCTGGTGCTTTCTGAAATGGCTGAACCATTTTAAATACTGTGCAGAAAAAGTTAACTTATCAGGCCTGAGACTACTATTCTTAGAAAGACCTCCTTGGAAGTTTGGCTCTTGGCTGGTATCTTGGAACGTGGATCTCAAGAGGGGTCTCATCATTCCCTGACATGAGTGGCTCACTGTGCCTACACAGTTTATGTACACAATGTAGCTTATGCTGAACACCTGCTTCTCATCTGAGAATCTGGAACTTTGGTAAATTCTAGGCAGAGAATGCCCACATGACCAGTCCCCCACAAAAATCTTGGGTATTGATTCCCTAATGAGTTCTCTGATAGGAAACATTTCACATGTGTTGTCACAACTCATTGCAAGGGGAATTGAGTGTATCTTATGTCACTCCACTGGAAGAGGTATCTTGGAAGCTTGTCCCTAGATTTCTCCAGACTTTGTGCCATGTGCCTTTTCTTTCTGCTGAATTTTCTTTGCATCCTTTAGCTATAATAAATCATAACCACAAGTATGACTATATACTGATTCTTGTGAATCCTTCTAAGAAATCACTGAACATAAGAGCAATCTTATGGAATAGTCCCCCAACAAACATATGGGGAATTTGCAAAAAATAGATTTACTCCTAGTTGCACACTTTTCTATGTCATTTGAATTTTGTATCATGTGCACATAATACTTCTTTAAAAATGAATATTTTATGCAAAGGAAAAGAGTTGAGAAAACAACTAAGTCCCCTGCGAATGAAACAAAAAAAAAAAAATTAGAGAAGCATGGAAGTGTACAATGAATGCTTCTTATATTCCAGATGAGGAAGCCCAAAGAAGGCAAGGGACTTATCCAAAATTACCTAGACAATCATTATAGACACAGGACTCAAATCCTTGCTCTCCTGTTTCTTAGTGCTCCTTCCTCTAAGTCACATGACCCCTTTTCCTACATGTATTACTCCCTCTTATTGCTCTCGTCTAAATGCCTTAAAGGGGTCTACTTTCATGCTGACTACACTTCTCAGATCCCTGGATTTTCCATGTAGTTTCCAAAACAACAAGTCCCATAGAAACTGATCCCAACAGGTACAGAAAAAAGAAAGTGAAGAAAATTCTACTGGTAGGTTTCTTGAAGGAGAGGAAAAAGGGAAGGGAATGGTTAAGAAAAAGTCCTAGACCAAATAACAGTACCCTTCCTAAGTCCTCACACCCTGGCAAGAAGGTTACATCAGGGTTGTAGGAATCTATCCCCCACCACAGGAAAAAGAAGCTGAGCATGGCCATACAGTTCAGACACTCCTTCCATTTCTTCCTATCCCCTCTGAAAACCCTTTCCAAGGGGAAGATGCTTACGTGCTCCAGGAAGCAGGGTCCTATCTCACTGAGGTGGGGGTCATCATTGTTGTACTGTTTCTCCAGGTCTCTCACGAAGCTCATCTGAAACCTGTAGATGTCTTCAATGTTCCCAAAGATTACTTTCAGTTGCTCATCACTGAACATGTCCCTTCTCTTCCGGCATTGCTTCAAGTAGCCCTGCAAGCAAAGGAGAAGTCCAGGATGAGGATGTTCCTGACTCCAGGAACTTTACCATTTATTAAGCACTAAGAAGGTTCAATTCCTACTTTATGAAATTGACACAGAATAATCATTTCTATTTTTCATATGAGGAAATTGAGGTTGAAAGAAGGAAGTCCCTCTACCAGTGAGTAATTAGGAAAGCTTGATCACAAGCAAAGTTCTTCAGATTACAGAATCCAGAGTATAGACCTTTCCCCACCATTCTCTATGACAAGGGTCTGAAAATTCATAGGGCCCTTTCTCAGAAGCTGATCAAGTACAAATATTTTTACTCATTTTAGGAGTTATTAGATTTAGCTAGATCCATTAACATCTCAAAATGTCCCATTTCTTATAGGACCAATCTAAAATGTATGAATAGCATTGACAAAATTTTGGAAACAGAAGCTGAGTCAGGAAAACTTTGAATTAACAAATACAAACCATTCCTTAAAGATAGCTGACCATCAAAGATCATTTGGATGAACTTGGCCAATAAGTCCACAAGTGCCCGGGCATGATGTTTAACAGAGTCCTCAGGACACATTCATGAATAAACATATGAATTAATACAGCTAGCCATTGATAAAAGGGTAAATTCAATGAAAGATTTTTGATCTGATAAGAGAGTACTAAGATAATACAACCAGACTCAGAGCACACTGTAAGTCAGGGTAAAAAAAGAAAGAAAGAATAAAAAAAATTAAAAAAAACTTCCATTCTGAACCAACGAGTGTAAATTGCTAATGGCCACTGTGTTCATTAGATATTATTAGCACATGAAAATAATCTTGGTGAGACTAAATTATGGTCATTTACTTTCATCTAAAAGTTAAATGTGATTTTTGTAACATCTTAAGTGTTGGGGCCCAAATGAGGAGCGTTATAGTGACTAACAACTGTCTACACCTCCACTTTGTCTCCTCTTTATACAGCTTCCAATATAACCATCATCTAGGCATATCCCAGGAAAATCCTCATTCCTGACTTCAAGGCCCTTTACTAACACCAAGCAAAATCTCACTTCCATGATCACTTCCCACCTTCCAATTCAGCCATTAAAAACTAAGTGTCTTTTAACCACTTGCAGATTAATAGTCTGTGCCTGTGTTGATGTTTAACTAATGGCTGGTGTTCTCCTTGGTTGATGTGCTCAAGATGTCCTGTGTTCATCCATATTTAATTCCTGACCAGGAGAAATATGCCCTCTATTTCCAGAATACCCTAAGTGCTACTTCTTTTACTGAAGTAATTCCCGAAATTCTGCCTCCGTAATAATCATCCCTTGACTAAGGGACAGAAAAATAAACTACCTGCCAGAATGCAACTCCCAGAGTTTGCTTGCTTCTGTCTCCTTCCCCCCATCTCTCCTTATCTCACCCAATCACCTTTGGAAGTATATTAGCCATAGTGGAGAAAGGAAAGCAGTGAGCATATCATCTGGCAAGAACTTTTCCATTTTGACCTTAGGTGAAGGGGCACAGATTTCCTCATCCCATTCCCAGTGTTCCTCCCTAAGATAGGTCTGTGAGCACAGTTGGAAAAAAATGGTAACAATGTCACATTAGCATGTCATTTCTGCATAAATAGTAGGTATTGGTAAGTAACCACACTGGAAGACATAAGAAACCAGCTTGGACAGCTTATTCATCCCCTGAGAAGCCAGTTCAGAAAATACCTAATAGTTCTGCTCACTGCTCCTATTTGAAAGGTCTCAGGGAAATAACAAATTAGCATCACATCCCCAAAGTATAGCAAGGATGCTGAGCTTAACACCACTATGGAATATAACAGGAAGAAAAAGAAGGAAAAGAAGTGAGTTCTGTTACAGAAAGAACTGATAGAGATGTCAAAGCAGCTTCCCAATTCCCTAAATATACTATTTATTGTCATGATCAAGAACATCATTTTCTTTCTGTTAGATTATATGTGTTGTAGCAAGGGAATATTAACTATATATAAGGAGAAATGTAACTTCCCATAAGATGGGGGGACTCTAGAGTGTTGTGTCAACTTTTTTTCTTAAAACTCTATTTTGTAAAAGCTAATGCTAGATATAAAGCTTGATACAACTATTAGATATAATGATTAGAAAGACTGTCTAAGTCTCCTCAACAAAAGGTTTTGGAAAATTTGACAACCACATGCAGAAGAATGAAACTTGACCACTTTCTTATACCATAAACAAAAATAAACTCAATAGGATGAAAGACCTAAATGCAAGACAGAAATCCATCAAAATCCTAGAGGAGAACAACCACATTAACCTTGGATTCAACAAATTTTTGCTAGACATGTCTTCAAAGGAAAGGGAAACAAAAGGAAAAATGAATCATTGGGACTTCATCAAGATAAAAAGCTTCTGTACAGCAAAGAAAACAGTCAATAAAACTAAAAGGCAACCTAAAAATTGACAAGATGTTTGCAAATATCTTAACAGATATAGGGCTACTATCCAAAATCTATAAAGAACTTATCAGACTTGACACACAAAAAAACCCCAAAATCCAGTCAAGAAATGGGCAGAAGACAGGTACAGACATGTCTCCAAAGAAGACATACAAATGGCCAACAGACACATGAAAAAATATGAATCAAAACCACAATGAGATACCACGTAGCACAAGTCAGAATGGCTAAAATTAACAACTCAAGAAACAACAGATGTTGGTGAGGATGCAGCAAAAGGGGAACCCTCTTATACTGCTGGTGACAATGCAAGCTGGTATAGCCACTCTGGAAAAGAGCATGGAGGTTCCTCAAAAAGCTGAAAATAGAACTACCCTACAACCCAGCAATTGTACTACTAGATATTTACCCAAAGGATATAAACATAGTAATTCCAAGGGGCACATGCACTCCAATGTTCACAGCTGTAATGTCTACAATAGCGAAAATATGAAAAGAGTTCAGAAATCTATACACAGATGAATGGCAAAGTAGATGTGGTAGATATATACAATTGAATATTACTCAGCCACCAAAAAGAATGAAATCCTGCCCTTTGCAACAATGTGGATGGAACTGGATGGTATTATGCTAAGCAAAATATGTCAGTCAGAGAAAGACAAATACCATATGATTTCACTCATCCGTGGAATTTGAGAAATACAACAAATGAACATAGAAGAAGGGAAGGAAAATACAATGAAAAGAGAGGGAGAAAAACCATAAGAGACTCTTAACTATACAAAACAAACTAAGGGTTGCTGGAAGGGAAGTGGGTGGGGGGATGTGGTAACTAGGTAATGGGCATTAAGTAGGGCACTTGAGGCAATACTGGGTGTTATATGCAACTGATGAATCACTGAATTCCACCCCTGAAATTAATGATACACTATATGTTAATTAAATTAAATTAAATTTAAATAAAAATTTTTAAAAGACTGTGAAGAAAAGAGAAGGAAGATGGCATCAGAGTAGGAGGACTATAGGCTCTCCTTGTCCTATGTACACTGGATAATTTTCAAATCTCCCGAAATACCCAGACATTAACCTGAAGACTGACAAAACAAACCCCACAACTAGGGAGAGAAGAAGCCACATCAAAGAAGTTGGGAACTATGGATGCATGGTTTAGGGAAAAACCATACTGTGTGTACCCTGCAGAGGAGAGAGCAGTGGTTGCAGAGAAGGGTGAGAGAGAGTGGAACACACATGGGAATACAGAGGGAGAAATTTTACCCAAAGCCATTGGCTTGGAAAAAAAGGGGGCTGAATTTGGCAAGTTCTTGTAACCACTGGGACATAAAGCCTGAGGTTTTAAAGGTCACTGGGCTTGGTTAGGATAGAGCCCAGAAAGTACTACCCTGCTCCTGGACAGAAGGCAGGCAAAAAACCTCAGAAGGCAGAAGGTTTGGAAACAGTGATTTGACAAACACTTTGGGCACACAGAGAGGAGATTATTTGTTCTTCTTAGAGGTTCCTGAGAGACAGCATTCACTGAGACACCTCTCCAGGAACAAAGGAGCTTGCAGGCATCATTTCCCTGTTCTGACTCTCAGCATAAACATAGAGCCACCTGCCAAAATCAGCACAGCACTGACTGTGGCTGCCTAACTTGCTTTCATCAATTCATATACTCCTGTGCTCTCAAACTTGCCTTAGTCCCAGTGTAGCAGACATCTTCCCCAGAAGACCAGCAGAAACCCTTGCCCACACCACATATCTGAAGCCTGCAGTTTAAGAAGTCAGTAGACTTGGATGGGATAGAGGAAGAAGAGCACTGCACTGTTCCTGGGTAGAAGACAGGCAAAATGAAATGAATAAACAAAAAACAGAGGCAAGCAGCATGAAAAGAACTCTCTGAAGAACACCTGGGGCACACAGGAAGGAGATTATTGGCTCTTCTCTGAGAGGCAGCATTCATGGAGAGACCTCTCAGGACACAAAGGAGATGGATGGTGACATTTTCCTCTCCTGATCCTCAGCATAAGCAGGGAGCCACCTGATAGAAGGAGCCCACTGACTGCCTAGTTTGCTTATACCAAGTCCCACATCCCTGTGCTCTGGCAGAATAGCCATCTTCAGTTAAGTTTGCCCATGTCCCAGTGTGGAAGGCCACTACCCCAGAAGACCAACACAAACCCTTGCCCACACCATGTCTCCCAACCAGAGAGTTATGCAAGGCCTCAATTCTCACGGAAGTAGTATCAGGCTTCATTTAACCAGGAGGCCAGAACACACCTAGTTAAAACTAATATGCAGGCCAAGGACCAAACACTGCCCCCCTGCAGGCAAGGAGAGCCATTGCAAATGACTGGCCTGAAGGATAGCAAAGCCAAAACACAACAGCAGAGGACACTAAGCACATACCAGAGACACTCGCTGAAGCACCAGGCCCTGAACACTACATGATCTGTTCTTGAAAAAGCCATTATTTTCAAGAGCAGGACACATAACTAGCGTTTCTAACACAGAGAAGAAGGCAGAGAATTAGACAAAATGCCAAGATATAGGAATTTATCTCAAATGAAAG
>ML109454.1:0-42027 GCA_003697995.1 Taxidea taxus jeffersonii | reverse complement strand
CATCAAACATTACAGCATTCATATTATAGGAGTTCCAGAAGAAAAGAGAAAGGGGGTAGAAATTTTGAGAAACGAGACCTAAAAATGTACCTAATCTGGGGAAGGAAATAAACACCCAGGTCGAAGAGGCAGAGAACTCCCATCAAAATCAACAAAGTCAACAAAACACCAAGACATATTGTAATTAACTTGGTAAAATATAGTGATAAAGAAAAACTCTAAAAAGCAACAAGACAAAAGAACTCCTTAACTTACAAGGGAAGATCCATAAGGATAGCTAGAGATTTCTCAACAGAAACTTGACAAGCCAGAAAGGGGTGGCATGCTATATTCTGCATTAGGAATAGGAAAAAACTGCAGCCAAGAATACTCTATGTAGTAAAGTTATCTCTTATTTAAGATTTTATTTACTTATTTATTTGAAAGGGAGAGAGGGAACACAAGCAAGGGGAGTGAGAGAGGGAGAAGCAGGCTCCCCATGGAGCAGGGAGCCTGACGTGGGGCTCTATCACAGGACCCTGGATTATGACCCAAGCCAAAGGCAGACACCCAGTGACTGAGCCACCCAGGCACCCCTATCCAGTAAGATTATCATGCAGAATAGGAGAGATAAAGAGTTTCCAAGACACAAAAAGTTAAAGGAATTTGTGAACACTAAACCAACACTGCAAGAAATATTAAAGGGGATTCACTGAGTAGAGAAAGAGCCCAAAAGTAAAAAAAAAAAAAAAAAAAAAAAAAAAAAGACCAGAAAGAAACAGAGACAATCTAAGGAACAGGGACTTAAGAGGTAAGGAAAAATAAAATGAAAGGAAAACAGGGGGAGAAAAACCATTGCACTCAGTGACATTAAATTTATATCTTTCAATAATTACTCTGAATGTAAATGGAGTAAACATTCAAATCAAAAGACACAGAATGTTAGAATGGATTATAAAAAAAGAACCATTGGTGTACTGCTTATAGAAAATTCATCTTAGAGCCAAAGGCATGTCCAGATTGAAAAGGAGGGGATGGTGGTGGGTATTAAAGAGTGTACACATTATGATGAGCACTGGGTGTAACAATGAATCAATGAATACTACATCAAAAACAGATGATATGCTATACAGCAGCTAACTGAACATAAAAAATAAGAAAATGAGTGGATGGAGTACAATTTATCATGGCAATGGACATCAAAAGAAAGATAAGGTATCCACCCTTATATCAGTAAAACTATATTTTAACCCAAACAATGTAATAAGAGATGAAGAAGGAGACTATACCATAATAAAAGGGTCTGTCCAACAAGAGCTACAATTAAAAATATATATGCCCCAACATGAGAGCAGCCAAATATATAAAGCAATTAACAACAAAGTAAAAGAAATAATAATACAATAATAGTAGGGTACATTAACACCCCGCTCACAGCAATGGAAAGATCATCTATGCAGAAAATCAACAAGGAAAAAAGGCTTTGAAGGACGACCTAGAACAGATGGACTTCAGATATATTCAGAGCATTTCATCCTAATGCAGCAGAATACATATCCTTCTTGAGTGCACATGGAACATTCTCCAGAATAGATCATATACTGGGTCAGACCACAATATTTTAAAACTTAAAGTCAATCACAGGGAAAAAATTGGAAGGGCCACAAACATGGAGGTTAAAGAGTATCCTACTAAGGAATTAATGGCTCAATGAGGAAATAAAAGAAGAATTTAAAAAATACATGTAGCAAATGAAAATGCAAGCACAACAGTTCAGAAACTTTGGGATGTAGCAAAGTCAGTCCTAAAAGGGAACTATATAACAATACAGGACTTTCTCACAAAACTAGAAAATCTCAAACATATAACCTAATGGAGCTGGAAAAAGAACAGCACATAAAGCCTAAATCCAGCAGGAGAATAAATAAAATTATAAATGAAAGAGGAGAGAACACATCCAACAACACAGAAATACCAACAACATCAGAAGAATATTATGAGCAATTAAATGCAAACAAATTAGGCAACTGGAAAAAATAGGTACATCCCTAGAAACATAAACTACCAAAACTGAAACAGGAAGAAATAGAAAAGTTGAACAAACCCATAAGCAGTGAAGAAATTGAATCAGTAATAAAAAATCTCCCAAGAAACAAGAGTTCAGGGTCAGACGGCTTCCCAGGATAATTCTACCAAACATTTAAAGAATAATTAATACATATACTTCTGAACCTGTTTCAAAAAATAGAAATGGAAGGAAAATTTGCAAACTCATTCTACAAGGCCAACATTACCTTGATCTCAAAACCAAAGACATCATTAGAAAGGAGAATTACAAACTAATCTCCCTGATGAAAATGGATGTGAAAATTCTCACCAAAATCCTAGCTAATAGAATCCAACAGTACATTAAAAGGGTTATTCACCATGACCAAGTGGGATTTATTCCTGGCCTGAAAGGATGGTTTAACATCTACCAAACATTCAATGTAATGCACAAAAAGAATAAAAGAAAGGCTAAGAATCTAAGAATCTGGGGTGCCTGGGTGGCTTAGGGGGTGAAGCCTCTGCTTTTGGCTCAGGTCATGATCTCAGGGTCCTGGAATTGAGAGCTGCATTAGGCTTTCTGCTCAGCAGGGAACCTGCTTCCCACCCTCTCTCTGCCTGCCTCTCTGCCTACTTGTGACCTCTTTCTCTGGCAAACAAATAAATAAAAGTTTAAAAAAGTTTAAGAATCTAAAAATCATATGATCGTCTAAGTAGCTGCAGAAAAAGAAAGCAACCTCTCTTAAAAAAAACTCTCCACTGCCTTGGGAGAGGGGGGAAATACCTTAATATCATAAAAGTCATATAGGGGGAAAAAGTGAATATCATCCTCAATGGGGGGAAAAAAGAGTTTTTCCCCTAAGGTCAGGAACAGAGTAGGGATGTCCACTCTCACCAATGTTGTTCAGCATAATACTGGAAGTCCTAGCCAACACAATCAGAAAACAAAACAAAACAAAAAAATAAGAGGCATGCAAATCAGCAAAGAAGAAGTCAAACTCTCACTCCTTAGAGATGACATGATACTCTATGTAGAAAACCCAAAAGACTCCACCAAAAATTGCTACAACTGATGTAGGAATTTAGAACTGATATAGGATATAAAATCAATGCACAGAGGCCAGGTACATTTCTGTACACTAAAAATGAAGCAGAAGAAGGAGAAATCAAGGAATCAATCCCATTTATAATTGTACCAAAAAACATAACATATCTAGGAATAAACTTAATGAAAGAAGTAAAGGATCTGTACTCTGAAAACTATACAACACTCATGAAAGAAACAGAGGAAGAATCAAAGAAATGGAAAAACATTCCATAATCAGGGATGGGAAGAATATTATTAAAATATCTATGCTACCCAAAGCAATCTATACATTCAATGCAATCCCTATCAAGATACCATCAATATCTTTCACAGAGCTGGAACAAATAATCCTAAAACTTGTATGGAAACAGAAAGGACCCCAAATAGCCAAAGGAATGTGGAAAAAGAAAATTAAGCTGGTGGCATCACAATTCTGGATTTCAAGCTGTATTACATAGCTGTAATCACCAAGACAGCATGGTACTGGCACAAAAACAGAAACAAGTAAATGAAACAGACAGAAAATGCAGAAATGGACCCTCAACTCTATGGTCAACTAATCTTTGACAAAGAGGGAAAGAACATCTAATGGGAAAAGCAGTGTGTTCAACAAATGGTGTTGGGAAAATTGGACATCCACATGTAGAATAAAAATGGATGATTTTCCTACACCATACACAAAAATAAACTTAAAATGGATGAAAGAGTCCATCATATCCCAGAGGAAAACACAGGCAGCAACATCATTGAACTTGGCCATGGCAACTTCTTTCCAGACACAGCCCCAAAGGCAAGGGAAACAAAAGCAAAAATGAACTTCTGGGACTCAATCAAGATAAAAAGCTTCTGCATGACAAAGGAAACAGCCAACAAAACTCAAAGGCAACCTATGAAATGGGAAAAGGTATTTGCAAATGACCTAACAGATAAAGGGTTATGTCCAAGGTCTAAAGAACTTCTCAAACTCAACCTCTCAAACTCAACTAAAATAATAATAATAATAATAATAGTAGTAGTAGTAGTAATCCAGTCAAGAAATACACAGAAGACATGAAAAGACACTTCTCAAAAGAAATATAAATGCCCAACAGACAAATGAAAATTGCTCCACATCACTGGTCTTTAGGGAAACACAAATAAAAACCACAATAAGATACCACTGTATACCACTTAGAATGGCTAAAATCAACAAGACAGGGAACAACAAATGTTGGCATGGATGTGGAGAAAGGGGAATCCTCTTACACTGTTAGTGAGAATGCAAGCTAGGGCAGCCCCTCTGGAAAACAGTATGGAAGTTCCTTAAGAAGTTAAAAAGAGAGGGTTGGGAAAAAGACGGTGGAGGAGTAGGGGACCCTATTTCAACCAGTCCCCTGAATTGAACTGGATATGTCCGAGACCACCCTGAACACCCATGGAATCAGCCTGAGATGTAAGATGATACATCTGGATCTCTACAGAATATCTCTGGTGGTTGGACTTGAGGTATGAATCTGGGAGCTATGATTCTGTGGGCAGATATCAGAAGATAAATGGAAGGGAAAGGGAGCATCCATGATCTTGCACTGGAAAAGCAAAATACTTCCATGCTGGGGACCAGGCATAGCCTCGCAGACAGGTAGCAGCAGGGAAAGAATTTAGGGCAACTCCCTAGACTGAAACCTGGAGCTTTGGGAGTGCATGTATGAACGGGGGTAGCTTGTGGTTTTAGAAGCACACAGGGCAAAGACATGCCTGGACTTGGAAGTGAGGGCTGGGAGTGCTGCTGTGGGGTATGCAAGCCATGATGCTGCATTTTTAGCAGCACAGACAAAAACAGAGTCAGTATGGCCTGGAGGGCTTTCTGAAAAACAGACAGTGATCACTCTGTTCTGAGACAGAAGTTTGGATACAATCATTTCCACTCTCTCAGAAGAGATGCAGAAGGCCACCAGGGAAAGCCACCAGAGAACAAAAGTCCCCCCAAAATGGTTTTCACCAAGCCCACCACTCCCCACCACGGAGGCAGGGCAACTCTGCCCAAACAGGGTTGCCTGAGTAACAGCACAACTGGCCCCTTCCCCAGAAGACAGGCTGGAAGAACAAGAGGCCAACAACCCTAAGGTTCCAAACAGGTGCATCTTGCTTGGTTTATGGTCAATAAAACAGACTCTATAATTCCCTCACACACCTCTCAACAGAATGACTAAGAGGAGGAACCCCCAAGAAAGGAATGATTCAGACACTGTGGCCTTTGCCACAGAACAGATATGAATATAAACAAGATGTCAGAAATTGACTTCAGAGTAACAACTATCAAGGCTGTATCTAGGCTTGAGAAAAATATTAACAACAATATAGAATCTCTAAGGGCAGAAATGAGGTCTAATCAGGTGGAATGTTAAAATGCTATGAATGAAATGCAGTCTAAACTGGATACTCTGACTGCCACGGTAAATGAGGAAATGAGGAAGAAGAACGAATTAGTGAGATAGGGGATAAGATGATAGAAAAGTAGGAAATTGAGATAGCATGACAAAAATAAATTTAAACACAAGGAATCACACTGAGAGAGATTAGTGACTCAATGAAACATTCCAGTATCAGAATTATCAGGATGCATGAGGGGGTAGAGAGAGACACAGAGAGGGGGAGCATCTAGAAGGTATATTTGAGCAAATCGTAGCTGTGAACTTCTCTAATTTCAGGTAGGAAACAAGCATTTGTATCCAAGAGGCAGAGAAGACCCTTGCCAAGTTCAATGAGAACAGACTGATGCCACAACATATAATACTACAATTTACAAGTCTTCGATCCAAGGAAACAATATTGAAGGTGGCAAGGAGGAAGAGATTTCTTACATATAAAGGGAGGAATATCAGAATAATGTCAGTCTTCTCCACAAAGACTGGGCAAACCAGAAAGGGCTGGCAAGACATATTCAGGGTACTAAATGAGAAGAACAGGAACCCAATGATACTTTATCCACCAAGGCTATCATTAAGAATGGATGGAAAGGGGGCGCCTGGGTGGCTCAGTGGGTTAAAGCCGCTGCCTTCGGCTCGGGTCATGATCCCAGGGTCCTGGGATCGAGCCCCGCGTCCGGCTCTCTGCTTGGCGGGGAGCCTGCTTCCCTTCCTCTCTCTCTGCCTGCTTCTCTGCCTGCTTGTGATCTCTGTCAAATAAATAAATTAAAAAAAATAAAGAATGGATGGAAAGACATTCTTAGACTGGGAGAAAAGACTGGCAGAAACTGAAAGAATACATGACCACCAAGCTGGTCCAGCAAGAAATATTAAGGGCTATTTTATAAAAGGAGAAAGACCACAAGAGTGATATAGAACAGAAATTTATAGAGACAATCTATAGAAACAAGAACTTCACAGGCAATATAATTTCAATAAAAACTTATCTTTCAATAATCACTCTCAATATGAATGGACTAAATGATCTCATAAAATGACACATGTTGCAGACTGGGTAAAACAACAAGACCCATCCATATGCTGTCTACAAAAGACACATTTTTTTTAAATATTTTATTTATTTATTTATTTATTTATTTATTTATTTATTTATTTATCAGAGAGAGAGTGTGAGAGCGAGTATGCACAAGCAGGCAGAGTGGCAGGCAGAGGCAAAGAGAAAAGTAGGCTCCCTACCAAGCAAGGAGCCTGATGTGGGACTCGATCCCTGGACCCTGGGATCATGAGCTGAGTTGAAGGCAGCAGCTTAACCAACTAAGCCACCCAGACACCCTAGAGATGCATTTTGAACCTAAAGATACATCCAGACTGAAAGTGAAGGGGTGGAAACCCATCTTTCATGCCAACGGGCCTCAAAAGAATGCTGGGGTAGTGATTCTCATAGCAGATAAATTAGATTTTAAACTAAAGACTGTAGTCAGAGATAAAGAAGGACACTACATCATTCTTAAAGTGTCTGTCCACTGAGAAAATCTAAAATAAAGAGTCAAATTGATAAGAATACACTAATTGTAGGGATCTTAACATGCCACGCTAAATAATAGATCATCTAAGCAGAAAATCAACAAAGAAACAAGAGTTTTGAATGATACATTGGACCAGATGGACCTCATAGATATGTACAGAACATTCCACACTAAAAAAAAAAAAAAACAGAATACTCATTCTTCTTGAAAGCACATGGAATTTTCTCCAAAATAGACCAAATACTGGCTCACAAATCAGGTCTCAACTGATACCAAAAGACTGAGATTATTCCCTGGATATTCTCAGACCACAATGCTTTGAAATTTGAACTCAACCCCCCCCCCACACACAAAGGTTTGGAAGATATTCAAACACTTGGAAGCTAAAGACCATCCTGCTCAAGAATGTTTGGGTCAACCAGGAAATCGAAGAAGAACTTAATCAATTCATGGAAACCAAAGAGAATGAAGATACATTGACTCAAAAACATATTGGATAGAGCAAAGGCAGTCCTAAAAGCAAAATGCATACCCCTCTAAGCCTCATATAAAAATAGATCCCAAACACAAATTAATTTTAGATATTGAAGAACTGGAGAAAAAAAGAGCAAATAAAGCCTATGCCATGGATAAGAGGAGAAGTAATTAAGATTAAAGCAGAGATCAGTGCATTAGAAACCAGAAATACAGTAGAGCAGATCAATAAAACAAGAAGCTGGATCCTTGAAGGAATTAATAAGATTGGTAAAGCACTGCCTGGACTTATCCAAAAGAAAAGAGAAAGGACCCAAATTAATAAAATTATGAATGAAAGGGGAGATATCATGACTAACACCAAGGAAATAGTAAGAATTATTAGAAATTATTATCAACAACTATATGCCAATAAATTAAGCAACCTGGAAGAAATGGATGCCTACCTGGAAATCTATAAACAACCAAGATGGAAACAGGAATAAATTGATAACCTGAATAGAACAATAACCAGGAATGAGATTAAAGCAGTGATTAAAAAAAATAACCTCCCAAAAAACAAGAGTCCAGGGTTTGATGGATTCTTTAGGGGATTCTACCAAATATTCAAGGAGAAAATAATTCCTATTCTCCTGAAGCTGTTTCAACAATAAGAAACAGAAGCAAAACTTCCAAACTCGTTCTATGAAGCCAGCATTACCCTGATACCCAAACCAGGCAAAGACCCCATAAAAAGTAGAATTATGGACCAATATCCCCATGAATATGGATGCAAAATTCTCCACAAGATCCTAGCTCATAGGAACCAAGAATACATTGAAAGGATTATACATTGTGACCAGGTGGGATTTATCCCTGGGACACAAGGGTGCTTCAGCATTCATAAATCAATCAGTGTGATAGAACATATAAATAAGAGAAAAGACAAGAACCACATGCTCCTCTCAATTAATGTAGAGAAAGCATTTGACAAAATATAGCATCTTTTCCTGATTAAAAGTCTTCGGAGCACAGGGATTAAGGGAACATTCCTCAATTTCATAAAATCTATCTATGAAAAGCCTACAGGGAACATCATTCTCAATGAGGAAAAGCTGAGAGCTGTTACCTTAATATTAGGAACATGACAATGATACCCACTCTCACCACTACTGTTCAACATAGTACTATAAGTCCTAGAAACAGCAACCAGAAAACAAAAAAGAAATAAATGTATTCCAATTGGAAAAGAAGAAGTCAAACTCTCTCTCTTCACAGAGGACATGATAATTTATGTGGAACACCTGAAAGACTCCACCACCAAATTACTAGAACTCTTACAGCAATTCAGCAATGTGGCAGAATACAAAATGAATGAGCAGAAATCAGTTCCTTTCCTATATGCTAACAATGTAACTGCAGAAAGAGAAATTAGGAAATCATTCCATTTACAATAGCACCAACAACCTTCAGATAACTTGAAATAATCATAAACAGAGGGAAATGATCTCTACTCTAGAAACTACAGAATACTTAAGAAAGAAACTGAATAAGACACAAAAAAACTTAGAAAAACATTCCATGCTCATGAATCAGAAGTATAAACATTGTTAAAATATCTATGCTGCTGAGAGCAATCTATACTTTCAACGTCATCCCAATCAAAACATCAGTGACATTTTTAAAGTTCTAGAACAAATAATCTTAAAATTTGTATGGAACCAAAAGACCCCAAATTGCCATGGAAATGTTGAAGAAGAAAAACAAAGCTTCACAGGCATCACGCTGCTTGATTTCAAGCTTTATTACAAAGATATGATCACCAAGACAGCATGGTAGTGCCACAAAAACTTTCAAATAGATCAATGGAAGGGAATAGAGAGCCCAGATATGGACCCTCAACTCTATGGTCAACTAATCTTTGACAAAGCAGAAAAAACATCCAATAGAAGAAAGACAGTCTCTTCAATAAATGGTGCTGGTAAAATTGGACAGCTATATACAGAAGAATGAAACTCGACCAGTCTCTTAAACCATACAGAAAGATAAACTCTACATGAATGGAAGCCCTCAATGTGAGACAGGAATCCATCAAAATCCTAGAGGAGAACACAGGCAGTAATCTCTTCACCACCACCCATACAACTTTCAAGACATGTCTCCAAAGGCAAGGGAAATAAAACCGAAAATGAATTTTTGAGTCTTCATGAAGATAAAAGGCTTCTGCACAGCAATGGAAACGGTCAATAAAACAAAGAAGCAACCCACGGAATGGGAGAAGATATTTCCAAATGACACTACAGATAAAGAGCTAGTATCCAAGATATATAAAGAAATTCTCAAATTCAACACCCAGAAAATAAATAATCAAGTCAAAAAAATGGGCAGAAGACATGAACAGACATTTCTTCAAAGAAGACATTCAAATGGATAACAGACACATGAAAAAAAGTTCAACATCACTAGCTATCAGGGAAATATAAATCAAAACCTCATTGAGATACTACCTCACACCAGTTAGAATGGCAAAAATTAATGAGAGAGGGAACCACAAATGCTGACGAGGGTGTGGAAAGAGGGGAGCCCTCTTACACCACTGGTAGGAATGCATGCTGTTCCAGTCACTCTAGAAAACAGTATGGAGTTTCCTCAAAAAATTAAATAGAGCTACTCTATTACCAGCAATTGCACTACTAGGTATGAACCCCAAAGATACAGATATAGTGAATGTAATGGACACATGCACCCCAATGTTCATAGCAGCAATATCCATAATAGGCAAACTATGAAGGAGCCAAGATGTCCTTCAACAGATGAATGGGTAATGAATATGCAGTTCACATATACAATGAAATACTACTCAGCCATCAGAGAGAATAAATACCTCTGTTGCTGTACTGAACTTGTGACCTATAAGAAGAGGCCAAGATGTTTGGGAGTTGAGAACAAAAGATCCTTCTAAGACTAAAGGACTCTACTGGGCCAGTGCCCATGAGAACTCTGAAAAAGTAATTTTGTATACTAGAGACTTAAGTCTGTTAATCTAGAAAATAGGAATAAGGCCAATATCCTCTGCCTTATTGGAAAATCACATGGCATAAGATGTAAATATACTTTGCCGAAGATAATACATGCATGTAAGCAACTATATATTTTCTTATTTTTATTGTGTTATGTTAGTCAACATACAGTACATCATTAGTTTTTGATGTAGTGTTCCAGGATTCATTGTTTGTGTATAACACCCAGTGCTCCATGCAATCCCTGCCCTCCTCAATACCCAACCACAGGCTCACCATTTCCCCTATGCCCCTCCTTTCTAAAACAGTCATTCTCTTTCCCGGAGTCCATAGTCTGTCATCGTTCTTCTTTCACTCTGATTTCTCCTCCTTCATTTTTCCCTTCTCTTAATGTCCTCCATGCTATACCGCTATATCTTCCTCAAGTAAGTAAAAGCATATGCTAATTGGCTTTTTCTGTTTGACTTATTGTACTTGGCATAACCTCTTTCAGTCCCATAGATGTTGATACAAAAGTTGGGTATCCATCCTTTCTGATGGAGGCATAATATTCCATTGTATATATGGACCATCCCTTCTTTATCCATTCATTTGTTGAAGGGAATCTTGGCTCTTGCCACATTTTGGCTATTGTGGGCATTGCTGCTATGAACATTGGGGTGCATATGGTCCTTCTTTTCACTACATCTGTATCTTTGGGGTAAATACACAGCAGTGCAATTGCTAGGTCATACATAGTTCTATTTTTGAAACCTCCACACTATTTTCCAAAGTAGTTCCACCAATTTGCATTCCCACAGTGTAACGGGGTTCCCCTTTCTCCACAACTTCTCCAACATTTGTTCTTTCTTGTCAATTTTTTTCCATTCTAACTGGTGTAAGGTGGTATCTCAGTGTGGTTTTGATTTGAATTTCCCTTATGGCTAATGATGGTGAACACTTTTATTGGTGTCTATTAGGCATTTGTATGTCTTCTTTGGAAAAGTGTCTGCTCACATCTTCTGCCCAATTTTTGACGTGATTATCTGTTTTTTTGGTGTTCAGTTTGGGAAGTTCCTTATAGATCCTGGATATCAGCCCTTTGTCTGTAGTATCATTTGCAAATACATTCTCCCATTCTGTGGGTTGTTTCTTTGTTTTACTGACTGTTTCCTTTGCTGTGCAGAAGGTTTTCATCTTGATAAACTCCTGAATGTTCATTTTTGCTTTTGTTTCCCTTGCCTGTGGAGACCTGTGTTTTTTTTTTTTTTTTAAGATTTTATTTATTTACGGGAGAGAGAGAATGAGAGAGAGAGAGAGAAAGCGAGCGTGCATGAGAAGGGAGAAGGTCAGAGGGAGAAGTGCTCTCAGGGATCCCAATGGGGGACAAAATCCTGGAACTCCAGGAACATGGTCTGAGCTGAAGGCATTCGCTTAACCAACTGAGCTACTGAGATGGCCCTGGAGACGTGTCTTGAAATAAGTTGCTGTGGCCGATGTTGAGAAGGTTACTGCCTATGTTCCCCTCTGGGATTTTGATGGATTCCTATCTCACATTGAGGTCTTTTATCCATGTAGAGTTTATCTTTCTGTATAGTGTAAGAAAATCGTTGAGTTTCATTCTTCTCTATAAGCTGTCCAATTTTGCCAGCACCATTTATTGAAGAGACAGTCTTTCTTCCATTGGATATTCTTTTGCTGCTTTGTGAAATATTAGTTGACCATAGAGTTGAAGGTCCATATCTGGGCTATCTATTATCTTCCCCTGTTCCATTTGTCTGTTTTTGTGGCAATACCATGCCATCTTGGTGATCACAGCTTTGTAATATAGCTTGAAATCAGGCAACATGATGCCCCCAGCTTTGTTTTTCTTTTTTAATATTTCCTTTGTGATTTGGGGTCTTTTCTGGTTCCATTAAAATTTTAGGATTCTTTGTTCCAGCATTTTGAAAAATGCTGTTGGTATTTTGATTGGGATGCCATTGAAAGTATAGATTGCTCTCAGCAGCAAAGTCATTTTAATGATGTTTATTCTTCTGATCCATGAGCAAGGAATATTTTTCTAATTTTTTGAGCCTCATTCAGTTTTCTTCATAAGTATTCTGTAGTTTCTAGAGTAAAGAGTATATATATTCTTCTGATCCATTGAATGCAATGTTTTTCCATCTTTTTGTGTCTTCTTCAGTTTCTTTCATGAGTGTTTTGTGGTTCCTAGAGTACATATACTTTACTTCCTTAGGTTTATTCCGAGATATCTTATGGTTTTGGGTGCTATTGTAAATGGAATTGATTCTCTAATTTACCTTTCAGTGGCTTCATTGTTCATGTATGAGAAAGCAACTGATTTTTGTGTATTGATTTTGTGTCTTGCCACATTACTGAATTGCTGTCTAAGTTCTAGTAATTTGGGGGTGAAGACTTCTGGGCTTTCCCCATGAAGTATCATGTCATCTCCAAAGAGAGAGAGGTTGACTTCTACTTTGCCAATTTAAATACCTTTTATTTCTTTTTGTTTTCTGATTGTTGTTGGTAGAACTTCTAATACTATGTTGAAAAATAGTGTCAAGAGTGGGAATCCTTGTCGTGTTCTTGATCTCAATGGGAAGGTTCTTAGCTTTTCCCCACTGAGAATGATATTCACTGTGGTTTTTTCATAGATTGATTTTATGAAATTGAGGAATGTTCCCTCTATCCCTATATTCTGAAGAGTTTTATTCAGGAAGGGATGCTGTATTTTATCAAATGTTTTCCCTGCATCAATTAAGAGGACCATGTGGTTCTTGTCTCTTCTCTTATTTATGTTGTTTTATCACATTGATCAATTTATGAATGTTGAAGCACCTGTGCATCCCAGGGATAAATCCCACCTGGTCACAATGCATAATCCTTTCAGTGTATTCTTGGATCCTATTAGCTAGGATTTTGTGGAGAAATATGGCATCCATATTCATCAGGTATATTGGTCTGAAATTTTCCTTTATTATAGGGTCTTTGCTTGGTTTGGGGATAAAAATAATGCTGGCCTCATAGAAACAGTCTGGAAGTTTTCCTTCTGTTTCTATATTTTTGAAACAGCTTCAGGAGAATAGGTATGATTTCTTCTTTGAATGTTTGGTAGAATTCCCCAGGGAATCCATCAGGTGCTGGACTCTTGTTTTGGGGAGATTATTAATCACTATTTCAATCTCGTTACTAGTTATTGGTGTTTTCAGGTTGTCAAGTTCTTCCTATTTCAGTCTTGGATGTTTATAGATTTCTAGGAATGCAGCCATTTCTAAGGTGCTTAACATAATTGCATAGCTATTGATAATAATTTTTTTTAAGATTTTATTTATTTATTTGTCAGAGAGAGAGCGGGGGCGAGCACAGGCAGACAGAGTGGCAGGCAGAGGCAGAGGGAGAAGCAGGCTCACTTCTGAGCAAGGAGCCCAATGTGGGACTCGATCCCAGAACCCTGGGATCATGACCTGAGCCGAAGGCAGCCGCTTAACCAACTGAGCTACCCAGGTGTCCCTTGATAATAATTTCTGATGACTGTTTCCATTTCCTTGGTGTTAGTCATGATCTCCCTCTTTTGGTCATAATTTTACTAATTTGGGTCCTTTCTCTTTTCTTTTGGATAAGTTTGGTCAGTGGTTTATCAAACTTATTAAATCTTTCAAGGAACCAGCTTCTAGTTTTGTTAATTTGTTCTACTGTATTTCTGGTTTCCGATTAATTGATCTCTGCTCTAATTTTAATTATTTCCCTTTTCGTGCCTAGGTTAAGTTGAATTTGTTGTTGATTCTCTAGATATTTAAGATTTAAAAATAGTTTGTGTATTCTATGTAGAACTAGAAATAGATTTTTCTATTTTTTTGAGTGAGGGTTAGATGGGTATGTTTTTCCCGCTTAGGACCACCTTTGCTCTATCCCATAGGTTTTGAATCAATGTGTCTTCATTCTCATTGGTTTCCATAAATTGATTAAGTTCTTCTTTGATTTCTTGATTGATCCAAACATTCTTGAGCAGGATGGTCTTTAGCTTCCAAGTATTTGAATTTCTTCCAAACTTTTCTTGTGGTTGAGTTCCAGTTTCAAAGCATTGTGGTCTGAGAATATGGAGGGAATAAACTCAGTCTTTTGTTACTGGTTGAGACCTGATTTGTGAACCAGTATGTGGTCTATTCTGGAGAAAGTTCCATGCGTGCTCTAGAGGAATGAGTATTCTGTTGTTTTAGGGTGGAATGTTCTGTATATATCTATGAGGTCCATCTGGTCCAGTGTGTCATTCAAAGCTCTTGTTTCTTTGATTTTCTGCTTAGTTGATCTGTCTATTGCTGACAGTGGAGTCTTAAGATCTCCTACAATTAACATGATTATCACGTTGGGGGTATAGATATTTACAATTGTTACATCTTCTTGTTGGATAGACACTTTAAGAATGATATAATGTCCTTCTGTATCTCTTACTATTGTCTTTATCTTAAAATCTAGTTTGTCTGATATGGAAATACTACCCCATCTTTCTTTTGTAGTCTGTTGGCATGAAAGATCCCTTGACTTTCAATCTGGATGTATCTTTAGGTTCAAAATGAGTCTCTTGTAGACAGCATATGGTTGGGTCCTGCCTTTTTATCCAGTCTGCCATCTTTGCCATTTTGCAGGAGCATTTAGGCCATTCACGTTGAGAGTGACTATTGACAGGTAGGATTTTTCATCATTTTGCCTGTGAAGTCCTTATTTCTACAGATTGTCTCTGTACATCTCTGTTCTGTATCACTCTTGGGGTCTTTCTGCTTTTATAGAACCCCCATAATATTTCTTGCAAGGCCAGCTTACTGGTCACATATTCTTTCAGTCTGGGCCAGTCCTGGAAGCTTCTTATCTCTCCAACTATTCTGAATGACAGCCTTGCTGAATAACTAATTCTTGGCTGCATACTGTTCACATGTATTATGCTGAATATGTGTTGCCAGCCCCTTCTGGCTTGCCAGGTCTCCGTGGATAGGCCTGATGTTATTCTGATGTTCCTCCCTCTGTATGTAAGGAATATCTTCCCCCTAGCTGCCCTTAAAATGGTTTATTTGGGGGGCGCCTGGGTGGCTCAGTGGGTTAAAGCCTCTGCCTTTGGCTCAGGTCATGGTCTCAGGGTCCTGGGATTGAGCCCCGCATCAGGCTCTCTGCTCAGCAGGGAGCCTGCCTCCTCCTCTCTCTCTGCCTAAATGTGATCTCTGTCTGTCAAAAATAAATAAATAAAGTCTTTAAAAAAATGGTTTATTTGTTTCTAAGATTTGTGAGTTTTACCATCACATTCAGAGGATTGATCTGCCCTCATTGATCCTTGGGGGCTGTCCTGTCTGCCTCTAGGACACAATCAATTGCTTCATTCACCAGATTAGGGAAGTTCTCAGCTACTATATGGTAAAGTATATGTTCTAGTCCTTTCTCTCTCTCCACCCCTCAGGAATGCCAGTAATTCTGACAGTGGAACATTTCATGGTGTCATCGATTTCTCTAATTCTGTTTTCATGGACTTTATGTTGTTTGTTCCAGGCCTCCTCCTGATCCTTCTTCTGTATCAGCTTGTCCTTAAGATCCCTAACTCATTCTTCTGCCTCATTTACCCTAACTGTTAGAGTATCTAAATTAGATTCGATCAGATTGATAGCATTTTAAATTTCTGCCAGATCTGCTCTCACTTCTGCCCTTAACAAATCTCTGTTGCCATTAATAGCTTTCTCTAGCCTCACTATTGCCTATATAACTGCTACCCTGAAGTCCATTTCTGACATCTTGCTTAGATCCATATCCATCCATTAGATCTGCTGGAGAGGCCATTGTCTCTGGGTCTTTCCTTTGTTGGGAATTCCTCCTACTTGTCATTCTGTTGAGTTGTGGTTTAGGTGATGCACAGCTAAAAATAATAATCACTATCCAGGTAAAGTGCACCCTGGGAGGTTTCAGAGCAATCAGATGTTACCACCAACAAGAAAAAAAATCCAGCCAAAATAAGCCCCAAGAATAAGATTTATAAAGTACAAAAACAAAACAAACAAAGTCCAACAAAAGAAAAAGAAAAACAGCCAAAATGAGCCCCAAGCGTAAGATTTATAAAGTACAAAAACAAAAGCAAACAAATAAACAAAAAGACTGACAAAAGAAAAATAAAAATAAAAAAGGGAGGTGTGAAGGGAGGGTGGTTATAATCCCTGATATGTGGGCAAGGAAAGGTATTTCAGTTCTTCCTGGGTGTATCTTGTTATCTTTGTTAAAGAACTCAACTTTCCAGAGATAAGGGTAACTAAAACTGGTATATATATATATATATAAAGATAGTATTGAATAGGGAAAAAAGCACTACATTGAAGCTTGTAATTATCTATCTATCTAACAATATATTAAAAAAGAGAAAGGAAGGACGCCTGGGTGGCTCAGAGGGTTAAGCCTCTGCCTTCAGCTCAGGTCATGATCTCGGGGTCCTAGGATCGAGTCCCACATCGGGTTCTCTGCTCAGCAGGGAGCCTACTTCCCCCTCTCTTTCTCTGCCTGCCTCTCTGCCTACTTGTGATCTCTCTCTGTCAAATAAATAAATAAATAATCTTAAAAAAAAGAGAAAGGAAAAACATTATATATATGAAAAAAGTTCAAGTCAAAAAATTTTTATGGAATATGTTTTATTGAATATCTAGTTGAAATGGTAAGTGGGTTAAAAAAAGGAACAAGAATCATGAGAAAGAATTTTGAAAAAGAAAAAGTTGTATCTAAGAAATATAGTCTATGAGGCAATACCAGGAGCTTAATACACTCTTTTCCCCCTGGTATTGGGTTTTTACAGTTTTATGGGGGACCCTGTGTTTGCTGTCCTCTTGTTCTTTCAGGTTGTCTTCTGAGGTAGGGCCTGCAGTATTGTTTTTCAGCCTATCCTGCTTGGGTGGAGTTGCCCTGCCCCCTATCAAGGGGCTGGGCTCTATGGAAATCAGTTTTATGGGCTTTTGTTCTCTGGAGGCTTTTGTTCTTGGGTGGCTTTCCATGCCTTTTCAGAGACAGTCAGAGCAAAGTAAACTGTCTGCACCCAGATCTCTGCCTCAGAGAGAAGCCACAGACTGCTCTTCTCTGAATCCTCCAGAACACACTATCTCCACCTCTGCAAGACCTGTTGAATACTGTAGACTCTCACAGGCAGTGAACACCCTCAGCAACCCTCTCAGTGGTCATCTGAGGCCCCCACTTGTCTCTGTACCCCCGTGCAATCAAAAATGCAAGTGACACTTATCTGGGTGAGCCCCATTCTGGTGGCTGCCATTCCCAGGACCGCTGACTCATGTCCGGCTGGATCCTCTCAAGCATGGGCGGGCAGCAGCTGTGGCTGGTCCCAGGACAGTAGGCTTAGGTCTGCGCCTGTGGCTACCTGATCCCAACAATTTTCCCTTAAGTCCCTTTGTTCTGTTTCAGTGCTGTTATCAGTCCCTTTCTGTCTCGTAGCCACTGGTCTCCAAGCTATCACTGGTCCCCAAATGCAGGGGCACTTTCACATTGGGGTATTACTTTCCAATGGCTCACTTCTGGTGGCTCCCTCACCCGTCTGTTTATTCTCCAATATCTGTCTGTACAATCCCAACTCTGTCCTTTGTACCTTTCAACTGATGAGCCTCTGCCCCCATACAGATCCAGAAGTGTGTAATCTTACATCTCAGGCTGATTCCATGGGTGTTCAAAGAGCTCTGGTAGATATCCAGCTCAATCCAGGGGACCAACTGAAATAGGGTCCCCCACTCCTCTGCCATCTTGCCCCCCTCGAGCCCTTGTATTTAATTTTAACTTCCAACAGTATTTCCTGAGCATGTATCATGTGCCAGGAACTGTGCTACGTTCCTCTCCAGAGGGGAAGACAGTGTGTTCTGGAGGATTCAGAGAAGAGCAGTCTGTGGCTTCTCTCTGAGCCAGAGATCTTGGTGCAGACAGTTTACTTTGCAATGACCCTCTCTGTGTTAGGTATTGGGGAAATATCAGTAAATTTACAGGTAAAATCCCCTGCCCTTCATGGAATTTATACTCTATAGGAGAGAAGAGCAATAAAGAAAACATGTAAGCAATATGTCAGATAGCAGTATGTAAAATAGAGCAAAATAAAGCAGGAAAGAGGGAGAGACAGTGCAGTTACAATTTTAAATAGAAAATTCAAGGAAGATCTCAAGGAGAAGGTGATATCTGAGTAAAGACTTGAAGGAGGTGAAGGTGGGAGCCATGAAGATATCTGGAGCAGAAGTGCTCTAGGCAGACAGAAAAGCCAGTCCAAAATCTGTTGCAAGGGGTATGCCAGACATTTTTTTTCAGGAACAGCAAGAGACCACAGTGTCTGGAGTAGGGACAGAATATGGGAAAGGTGAAGGAGATGAAGTCACAGAGATAAGAATATGTTGATCATACAGGACTTAGTAAGTAATAATAAGAACTTGACTTTTACTCAAGGAGAGATTGTCAGCCATCATATGGTTTTGAGCAGAGGAGTGATATCACCCAACTTAGATCTTGATAACATCCCTCGACTGTCAGGTAAAGAACAGACAGACCCTATGCCATTACAAGACAGCTAGCACTTTATAGCAGTGCTCCTCAAACTTTAATATATAATGTAAGTCAAATAGGAACCTTGTTAAAATGCAGAATTTTACTTGGTAGGTCTGGAGTGGAGCTAAAGATTCTGTATTTCTAACAAGCCCCCAGGTGATTCAGATGCCAGTCTAGAGCAGAACACTTTGAGGATAAGAGGTATGTCCAAGGCTAGTGTGGAGCAGAACTCTATTGTATGTTTGCTGAATGAATGACATATCAGTGGTTTGATTCCCAATGCCACATAGCACATTTCAGAGGGTAATTTTCAGCTATTTGTATGAAGGTAAGGAAGAGGAAAAGACAAAAGAGAGACATGGATGGTTGGTTGAATAGATGAAAAGGAAAGGAAATGACTTTTTACAAATGACTATAATATTACGTTTACTTAGTTTATCAAAAACTTAAGGGTTTGCTATAGTTAAGCCCAGTGGAAAAATCAGAAAAATCAAAAGTCAGAGGAGTTAAGGGACAACTTCAAGGCCAAAGAGTTCTTAAGTGACTAAGTCAGGATGTGAAAGTGAGCACTCCATGTCCGCATAGCCGTTGTTCTTTCTACTCTACTGCTTCATAGAGGGGGAAGTGGAGATAACAATTAACCTTCCTGGAAGGGAGGAAAAAAATGAGTTGAGGTGAAGAAAATTAAGGCCTACAGTCCCTGGATTTGATCTTTCTAGATCTGCACTGTCCCATGTGGGTGCCATTTAGTCATGTGTCTATTTAAATTAAAACTAAATAAAATTTAAAATTCCATTTCTCAATCGTACTAGCCATGTCTCAACCACTCAATAGCCATAGAAGGCTGGCTCGCTAGTACCACATTGGAGAATGAAGAAGTATTTTATCACTATAGGAAGTTCTATTGTGTAACAATATTCTAAAGAAACAAGAACTTTTAAAAAGTGTTAAACCTGTACTATTGATTCCAGAGCAGGTCCTGACTTCACTCAATATAACTTAGGGGACAGAAAGTAGGACCTGACCCTTCATCTAGAAAGAAAGGGATAAACATATTCAAAGTAGAGTTTTCCCTGGGTCAAGCAGAATGTTGTGTGTGTATATGTGTGTGTGTGTGTGTGTGTGTGTGTGTGTGTGTGTGTGAGAGAGAGAGAGAGAGAGAGAGAGAGAGATTTTTTAAAACATTCTTTCCTCCATTTCCCATTGGTATTCCCAAACTGTTCAGTAACATGCCCTTTGAAAATGTCAGCTTGGGGACGCCTGGTTGGCTCAGTTGGTTAAGCAGCTGCCTTCGGCTCAGGTCATGATCCCAGCGTCCTGGGATCGAGTCCCACATCGGGCTCCTTGCTCGCCAGGGAGCCTCCTTCTCCCTCTGCCTCTGCCTGCTGCTCTGTCTGCCTGTGCTCCCTCTCTCTCTCTCTCTGACAAATAAATAAAAAAAAATTAAGAAAATGTCAGCTTGTCTCATGAACTCAAGAGAGGATGAGAAAAAGGGCTCTCATTCTTACTCAGGTTAGAGAGATGGAAGGGATAGAGTCAGGGATTGTGGAGCCACGTCCCCTGGGGAGCAAAGTGGCATGTTGAAGGAGCTGGGACTTATCTACTCCATCATTATCTCCTCCGCATTCCTCCCCCTAAGCACTATTCTGCTCAAACCCAAAACCACATGTTCTTCAAGTGAAGGAAGAAGACCAATAGCATCAGTTTCAACAGGAATGCCTGTTAGACATAGAGATGACTTGGTTTACCCCAGACTGAGATTTTCAACTTTAGGGAGGCAGAGGAGGCTGGAATCTGCATGTTCAACAAGCCACTCCAGGGACTGTTGTGCACATTTAGGTTTGTGAACCACTGGGTTGGAGGGATGTGCCTGTGCTTTAATGAATGAAATCAGGCTTTTAAATGGTGAGGCAACAACCAAATCAGAAGCTAAAAGCATAGAGGTAAAAATTGAGGGAAGGGAAGTTGGGAGGAAGGAAGCAGGGAAGCATAGAGAGAGAAGGAATATCAAGATGAAAGATGAAACTCAGAGAAAGAGAAACTGATACAGTAACTGAGAAGCTCCAAGGGAGCTATTTCACCCACTGAGCAGAATATAGGAGGCCAATCCAGCTGCTCTTCCCAATATCTTGGGACTGTCACAGGAAAGCTCAGCAGAGTTGTTGGTTCTTCATGAAAATGCCCTCTACTGCACCCTGGGTGCCCCCACATATACTATCATAGCTGGGCCTACCTCACAAATATCCTTGAGGTGCTTGATATAATGATGTTCGGTGCTCATGATCTCATTGATGACATTGGCTCGCATCTGGTCCCGGTTCTGTAGTGGCCGGCCCAGACAGAGGCAGTCTGAGTTGGGGTCCAGGTGTCCATTCTGCACATCACTGGGCCCTTCCTCCACCCCATCCTCCTGGTTCACCCAGAGCTGTGGAAGCAGGCAAAAGAATAATAACAGTTTCCTTCTTTGAAAAGTTTCTAGCCAGGTTAAAAAAAAAAAAAAAGGATAAACTAAATTCTTCAAGTATTCAGAGAACATTCAACCGGCCCCTGGTTTGACTCTATGGTGGCTTGCTGGCTTTATGCATGATTTTAACCCTCTCTAGGCCTCTGATGACCTATCTGTAAAATGGAGGATACATTGGAGGAAACCTCCAAGAGGTTTCTTATCTAAGATTTCAGAGAAGAAAAGAGTTATATCACACAGAACGCATTTCTTTTTAATTTGAGCGAGAGAGAGAATACACAGAAGGAGAGGGAGAAACATAGTCCCTGCCAAGAAGGGAGATGATGTGGGGCTCAATCCCAGGGCCCTGAGATCATGACCTGAGCCAAAGGCAAACGCTTAACTGACTGAGCCACCCAGGTGCCCCAAACAGAACTCATTTGTGCTTGAGCATAACTAAGTAGCACAGCTGGATTAAAAAAAAAAAAACAGATGAATCTATATATCTCAGGCATATGACACAACTTGATCAAACATAATACCTATGAGCATGGAGATCAAAGTTGGATACTGGACTGAGCATCTTGAAAACGGGACCTTCAGTGTTAATTTACACTAAAAGATGTACACATAATAATTAAAATTTGACTGTAAAATGCCTTAGGTATGTAAAGATCTCTACATCTTCAATGTGGAATGGACATGACAGAATGTCCCCAAACCACATAACAGCAACAGTTGATTGAGCACTTACTATACAGTAATCACTATGCAAAGAGTTTTCAATGAACTATATTACTCAGTCCTGCTAGAATATACCATTATTACCTCTGTTTCACAGAAGAGGAGACTGGGGCTCAGAAAAGTTAAGGAATCTCTCCCAAGTCACACAGTTAGGAAAGCAGAAAAGCTGGGATAGGAACGAGGTGGCGAGGTGGTCTGACTTCAAAGTCTGTGCTCTTACTGACAGTACTAGCATCTTTGCACCTCTGGTTTCATGGAAAACAGGAAAGAGTAGGGAAGGGCTTGGGCCAAGATCTGAGAATTATCAGAATCATCAGAAATGGATACAGTTGGTAAATGTTGAAAGTATACATCCCAAAACGTGAAGGCAAAGGGATGCAGGAAAACCACCTTTGGGGAGGCTGTGTGAGACGTTTCTGGATCTGGGATGACAGCTTAAATTAGGGAGATGACTTATCTCCCTAGTCCTAGGAAGGAGGAAGGCCAGGGGTCAGGGAAAAGGGAAGGTTGGAACCTTAGGAGGAGTTATAAAATCTGCCAGAATAATTAGACAAAGAGTTTCTCAGGTGTCTCAACAGCTTTAATCAACAGTCCATCTTTCCCTTCCATACCCCTTCCCCCTGCACAAACTTTCTCTGCTTTCCTGCCTCCAAAACCTGAGATCAAGCAATTTAGATGCATCACTATATCTGCCACCAGAAAGGCCTGTTGGTGAGTGGCCTTAGGAGGACAGAGGCTTTGAGACGGAGCTAGAGGAACATTAGTTATTTCTAAACTCTGCGTATTCTCCCCTCTCTTTTTGCCTCATAGAGGATGGGGGGGGGTGGCTACCACCCAGCAAACCTAGAAATATCACCAGCATATAGTCTATGTATTTGTCATAGACCATAGCAAGTAAAGCACACTTCATCATTTTAATGCACTTTGCATACACAGCCAAATGTACAAAAATGTATCTCCATTCAGAAACTTTCATCCTTTACAAATGACTATTTTCTTTAACCTTTACTGAACGCTAAGCAAAGTTGCGTTAATGCAATGCAATTTAACAAAAGTCTACTTTGGACCTATTCTTTGCCTCACCACTAACTACAAGAGACACAGGGATGAGCAAGATTACTAATTCCTCCCCATCCCTCCTGCCTCAGCTGTTCCAGGTAGTGCTTTCCAAATCAGAGAATATCACTGGTCTTCATCTCTTCCTACTCCATTTCCACTGTCATGGTCCCCTCTCCCTAGGTGATTTCCCTGGTTATCTCCCAGCTCCAATTCCTCCCATGTATCATTATCAGAACAATTTCCTTAACTATCACATTGATTGGCTAGTCTCAGCTTCCAAAATCCTCAATAGTTCCCCATTACCAAGTCCAAATCTCTCACCCTAGAATTCAAACATTACCATAATTTGGCTTCAATTTGCATTTCCATCCTTAGCTTCTAATATGTCCTCCAGGAAGACTGGGCTTCTCCCAAACTGGTCTACTTTCTGTCTACAAATATTCCCAACCATGGTCTTTAATCCCATACTTGATCATGTAAATAATAGAATGCAGAGGCTTTCAACCATTTCAGCAACAATAAACCAACATATCAACTTCCTGATAAGAAACCTAAGCCCACAGAGGAGAAATAATGTCAGGGAATTACCAACTTACCCAGATCCCCATTTTAATATGCTTTTCTATTTTGTATATATCTTCCTTTCCCCCCCCCTTTTTTTTTAAATTACACAATAGATACAGGAATACATTTGCTTTGCAAAAAGTTAAAGAAAAAGAAGAAGACTCAAAATATTAAAATCAGGAATAAAAGACTAAATATTACTGCCAAGCTAACAGAAAATTTTTAAAAATGATTAAAGGGAACACTATGAACAACTGTATGCCAAAAATTAGATAACCTGATGAAATAAATTCCTAGAACGATAAAAACTATGGAAAATGACTGAAGAGGAAATAGAAAATCTGAATAGACCTATGACAAGTAAAGAGTAATTAAAAACTTCTTGGGGCACATGGGTAGCTCAGTTGATTAGGAGTCTGCCTTCAGCTCAGGTCATGATCAAGCCCCATATCAGGCTCCCTGCTCAGCAAGGAGCCTGCTTCTCTCTCTCCCACTACTCCTGCTTGCGTGCTCTCTCCCTCTCTCTTTCTCACTGCCAAATAAGTAAATAAAATCTTGAAAAAAATTCTTACATGGGAAAAAGAAAAACAAAACAAAATGACAATAACAACAACAGAAACAGGACGAGATGGCATCACTAGTGAAGTCTACCAAACATTTAAAGAATAATTAACATCAATCTTTCACAAACTTTCAAAAAACAGAAATGCAGAAATTCCCAACAAAATATTTGCAAATCAAATCCAGTAACATATATATGTAATATATTTAAAAATATCCACATTACCAGATGGAATTCATACCAGGAATGCAAGGTTGATTCAACACATGAAAATCAGTCAATGTAATATACCATATTAGTGGAATAAAGGTTTGAAAAAATACATAAGCATCTCAATAGACACAGAAAAAACAGTTGGAGAAATCCAACACCTTTTCATGATAAAAAAGAAAACATTCAACAAATTTGGAATAAGAAGGAGCTTTCTCAAACAACTGATAGAAATTTATGGAACACCCATAATGAATGTACTTAATGATGAAAGGCTGAATGCTTTCATCCTACAATCAAGAACAGACATCACTTCCATGCAACATGTATACTGAGGGCTAGAGCAATTGGAGAAAAAAGCATTCAGATTAGAAAAAAAATTAAAACTATTCACATATGACATAATTTTTAATATATGTATTAATATAAGTTATATATATAATCATATATATATTTAATCCTAAGGAATCCACACATACAAAAATCCTGTTATAACTAATAAATGAACTCAGAAATGTTGCAGGATATAAGATCAACATACAAAGTCAACTGTTTTTCTGAAAATAAAATTAAGAAAATAATCCCATTTAAGTAGCATCAGAAAGAACAAAATCCTCCGGAATATGTTTTACAAAAGAATTGTAAGACATGCACAATGAACACTGCAAAACATTGTTGAAAGAAAATAAAGACCTAACTAAATAAAAAGATATCTCATGTTCATGGATTGGAAATTTTAATATTGTTAAGATGGTAATATAATGCAAATTGATTCAGATTCAACACAATCCCTATCAAAACTCTCAGCTTGTTTCTTGGCAGAAATTGATAAGCTGATTCTAAATTTCATACATAAATTCAAAACACCAGAATAACCAAAATGATTCTGAAAAAGAACAAAGTTGGAGGACTCGCACTTCCGATGCCAAAACTTACTATAACCAAGTGGCACAATAACAGTTGTAAAGATCAATGAAATAGATGAGAGTACAGAAATATACCCAACATTTATGTTAAACCGATATTTTTCAAAGGCGTCAAGACAATTCAAAGGGGTAGCATATAGTCTTTTCAACAAATGGTGAGGAGACAACTGGATATCCACATGCAAAAGAATAAACTTGGACCCACACCTCACACTATATATGGAAATTAACTTAAAATGGATTAAATACCTAAGTATAAAAACTAAAATGATAAAGTATGTCAAAGAAAACACAGAAGGAAATTTTTGTGACCTTGGATTAGGCAATGGTTTCTTGCATATGACACGTAAAACAAAAGCAACCAAAGGAAAAAAATTAGACTTTATTAAAATTTTAAACATTTGCTTTGCAAATGATAGCATCAAGAAAGTGAAACAAAGCACAGAACGGAAGAAAATATTTGCATATACTATATCTGATAAGGATCTAGTATCCAGAATATATAGAACTCAACAACAAAAAGGAAAATAACCCATTTAAAAATGGGCATAGTATCTGAACGTTTTTCCAAAGAAGATACAAATAGCCCATTTAAAAATGGGCATAGTATCTAAACATTTTTCCAAAGAAGATACATAAATGGCCAACAAACACATGTAAAGATGTTCAACACCACTAGCTATCTGGGGAATATAAATCAAAACCACAATGAGGTATCATTTTTAGGCTGGTTATAATAAAAAAAAATGGGCAATAACATGTGTTGAGGAGGATATGAAGAAATTGGAACCCTCATACACTGCTGGTAGGAATGTAAATTCATACAACTACTGTAGAAATCATTTTGGCAGTTTCTCAAAAATTTAAACGTATGTTACCATATAATGTAACTCAGCAGTTCTGCTCCTAGGTATTAGTCAAGGCAACTGAAAATATATGTTCACACAAAAACTGGTATACAAATGTTCATAGCAGCATTACTCATAATAGCCAAAATGGGAAAGCAATCCAAAAGTTCAACTGATATATTGATAAATCAAAATATAGTATATATGTGAACACACCCACACATACATACAAATATACCCAAACACAAAATAGAATACTATTTAGCAATACAAAGGAATAAAATACAATGCAGATGAAACTCAGAAACAGCATGCTAAGTAAATGAAGCCAGACACACAAATAACCACATATTATACACCACTTATATAAAATGCCCCAAATAGACAAATCCATAAAGACAGAAAGCATATTAGTAGTTTCCAGGGACTAGAAGGAGGGGAAAATGGGGAGTTAGTGCTAATGGTCGCTGGGTTATTTGGGGGGAGTAAAGAAAATGTTCTGGAATAGTCAGCGGTGATTGTTGCACAATGAATATACGGTTGTTGAACAACACAGTTGTTAGCGATGCCAACTCCCCACACAGTCGAAAATCAGTGTATATCTTTTGACTCTAAAAATTTAACTATTAATAGCCTACTGTTGACCAAAATCCTTACCAATAACATAAAAAGTTGATTAACACATATTTTGTATGTTGTATGTATTATATATAATATTCTTACAATTATGTAAGCTAGAGAAAAATGTTATTAAGAAAATCATAAGGGGGGTGCCTGGGTGGCTCAGTGGGTTAAAGCCTCTGCCTTCAGCTCAGGTCATGATCTCAGGGTCCTGGGATTGAACCCCACATCGGGCTCTCTGCTCAGCGGTGAGCCTGCTTCCTCCTCTCTCTGCCTACTTGTGATCTCTGTCTGTCAAATAGATAAATAAAATATTTTTAAAAAGATACATTAAGGAAATAAGGAAAATACATTTACAGGACTGTACTGTATTTATCTTTAAAAAAACTATGTATTAAGTAGACCTATACTATTTAAACCCATGTTTTTCAAGAGTCAACTATACTAAAAACCACTTTAAAATGGTAAGTTTGAGTAATACCCAAACTTTTCATCAACTTGGATGGGACTAGAGGAAATTATGCTAAGTGAAATAAGTCAAACAGAAAGTCAATTATCATATGGTTTCACTTATTTGTGGAACATAAGGAATAGTGTGGAGGACATTAGTAGGAGAAGGGAAAAATGAAGGGGGAGAAATCGGAATGGGAGACAAACCATGAGAGACTATAGATGCCAGGAAACAAAATGAGGGTTTTAGAAGGCAGGGAGTTGGGGGGATGGGTGAGCCTGGTGATGGGTATTAAGGAGGGCAAGGGATTGCATGGAGCACTGGGTGTTATATGCAAACAATGAATCATGGAACACTACATCAAAAACTAATGATGTACCATACAGTGACTAAGATAACACTATAAAAATAAATAAATAGAAATAAAATGGTAAGTTTTTGGAATATGTAATATATCTCTGTAAAAAATAAAAATATTAAAATTGTCTAGATAAGGTGAAAGTCCCCCTTTGGCTACTCCTCATCATAGTTATTTTCCACCTTTTGTAAGGAAATCATGGTTATAAATTTGTATAATCCTGGCTGACGTTTCCCCATGCTTTTATATACCCATACACATACTCCAGTGAATTCATTGTTCCGCATGTTAAACTCATGCTAATTCATCTCCTGGTACACACTCTTCAACATATTTAGTAGCCTCTCCCTGCAAATGGTTTAGTAGTTCTTAAAAGAGAGGTGCCATAACATCCAATTCTCTCCGGTCCCAGCATGATGCCTTAGCACCTGTGAAAAGTACAACAGGGGCTTAAGCAGTGTCACAGAAAGCCAGCCCAGCCCTGGCTCTAGCAGTGTGATGTTTCTGAGAAGAGAATGGGTAAACAATACTGTCTAAATGTTACCTCAGTATTTTCAAAGGTCAAATCTAGTCAGCCAGAGAGGAATAAAAAGCGATCCATCCTCTGAGAAAGTAAAGGGTTACTGCCATTAACATTAAATGACAGAATCTCAGAATTATTAGATTGGAGTTATAAAGGAAATGGTGGGTCTCCAAGTCCATACACCCTCATCCCCCTAATCAGCACATAAACCCCCTTGACAACATCTGCTGCCAATCAGTTACCTAGCCATTATGCTTGAACACAACTAGTGATGAAATTGCTACTTCCCAAGACAGCCCTTTCCTTTTTCAGGTAACTCTAATTATGAGCAGGGTCCTCTAATGTGCCTCTGTTTTATGAAAGCACCAGCCAAAAAACTCAGCAACAGGACAAAAGACAGACAAGGGAATGGGATCGGAGGAAATGAATTCTTCCTATAACACAGATCACTGAAACCCCCTTCTCTGCCACAACAGTTAATCAATGGCAAAGTGGCTGCAAGGTGAAGGTGGGGAACGGAAAGAAACCTGGTGTGCTGTAGGCACAACTCCCACATCTTGCACACATATTCCCACCTCTGTTTTGGAGCCTCAGTCCCAGCTTCCAGGAGAATCGGGTATGCTTAGAGATGCCTGACCATGCATACCAGGAAGCATTTTGCATTCCTATCTGGCACAAAGCTAAACAGAATGACATGTATAATCAGGCACAAAAACCATTCTTTGCCCCTCAAGGGAAAAAGATTTAAAAACTGTCACTAATTACATGGAAGATCATTACAATAAAACTGCTAACAAATTGTTTTCCTTTTCCACCTTAGACACAATGAGCAATGAGCTTCAACCACAGCAAAGAAAGTATGAAAGTTTTGGTTATACAACAGACAAAAAAAAATACAGGAAAAGAACAGGAAAGATAAAATACAAGACAAGACTTATGTGGATGTCCTGTCTCAACATTCATGGTTACTTATTAACATGTTAGGATGGACCTAGCCCACTGAATTCCACTCCTCCCTAACAAAGACCAGTAACATCACACAGGTGGCTCTTGCTGATCATTCTAACACAACCTACTTATATATACCTCTATTCTTGTATCCTTCTAATGGCTGCCCTCTACCCTCTGTACAAGAAGACTGTTTTTCCTACTGTTTCCTACCATTCTTCTATTGTTCTTAGCTTCTCTGAAAGCCTAGCTCAAGAACAGTGTCTTCCCATTTCAAAACAGCCCTGCAAGGCAGACAAATATACCTTTATTAATCCTACATTCTATATGAGAAATCTAAGGCCAGACAGGATGACAGATGGCTCACAGTAAATAAGAAGCAGTCAGAATTCAAGCAAAGTCTTGAGACTCAGGCCAAAATTAAGAGAGACTATGAAAGCATTGAAGGATATGGACTTCAGAACCTGGGTTCAAATCCTGACTCTATAATTGTCTTGCTGAGTAGTGTAGAATAAGTTACTTAATATCTCCGATCCTATTTCCTCAGCTATAACATAGAGAATAATATTGATCTACTTCATAGGATTATTGTGAAGATGAAATAGAGTAATACATATGAAACTCTTGGAATTGTCCCCAGCACAGAGTTAAATATTAACTGTTATTATTATTATCCTCTAAGTTGACACCATCTATCCTAGAATCACAAGGAAACATGGCATCTGGGAAAAAACTGTTCTCTCTAGCCAGGAAAGGGACTTAGGAGGTACTTTTGTAATTACCTTCATAATTTCCACAAATCTCTCACATTCCAAATGTCATTTCCTTGATAGGCATATTTTTTTAAGATTTTATGTATTCATTTGAGAGAGAAATAAAAAGAGACAGAGGCAGAAATAGCACAAGCAGGGAGAGAGGGAGATGGAGAGTGAGAAGCAGACTCCCTGCTGAGCTGAGAGCTCAACATGGGGCTCGATCCCAGAACCCATAGATCATGATCTGAGCTGAAGGTAGATGCTTAATCATCTGAGCCACCTAGATGCCCTAATACAGAGATTCTAAACAGCTGCCACTAAGGGAGACTTAGTCTGGACAGGAGAAGTTGACATCCTTTGCCTATGACAAGGCTCACACTAAAGTGAGAGCTCAAGCTAGAATGGGGGTGGGCACAGTGAAACACTTCATAGATGACATAATTATTCCTAGTCAACAAAAGTAGATGCCTTTGGCAAAGCTGGAAACTGCAAACTCAATATATAAAAGTCAACAGGTTTCTTTAAATTAGTAGATATTGTCTAGGGAAAAATATGATTTTTCAATGATATTTATAATTATAAAACAATATATAACTCCTAAAGTAAGCCTAAGAAAGTATGCATAAGCCTTTGGAAAGAAAATAATTAAGCCTTTTTGAGAGACATTAAAATTGAAATAGAGAGCAAAATCATGCTTTTAGTTAGCCTCAATATTGCAAAAATGTCAATTCTCTTTAACTTGATCTAGTGACTAAATTTTTTCAACCCAAAATCTTAGTAGAGATTTTAGAACACTTAATAGGTTCATTATAAAATGTATATAAATAAGTCAAAAAAGAAAAACGAGAATAGCCAAAACATGCTTGAAGAAAAATTAAGGTGGAACGACTTACAAAGATATAATAAAACTATAGTAATGAAGATAAGCCAATGGAACCAACTAGATAGTATCAGAAATTCAAATATATGAGAATGTGATTCATGAAAGATTACTGCAAATTACTGAGAAAATAAGAATATATATAATAAATGGAAGAAAATAAAAATCAGGTCCCTTTCTCATACCATATATAATAAATTCTCAAGGGATTATATTCTTAAATATAAAAGCAGAGCTATAAAAACTCTCCAAAACAACTTAGAAGAATTACTTTATAGTCTCAGAGAAAATTTCTTAAACGAGAAACAAAAAATATCCAAAGAAACTTTGACCACTTTAAGTGGGAACTCCTCTCAAAAAGGTAGCATAAAGTAAAAGGCAAGCTAGCCATTAGCTGGGAGGAGATGTTTGCATAAATGATTAGTCTTCACAATGTATAAAGAAGGTCTTTAAAATGTATAAAGAAGGTCTTTAAAAGTGAAAGAATGACCAACAACACATCAGGGAATAAATGGGAAAAATTTGAGACACACTGAAGGAATCATGAATGATTAATAATCATATGAAAATGGCTCAATCTGTTCAGATATATTAAAAGTGTAAAGTAACACCACAACAAGGTATTTTACAGTCACCATTTTGGTAGGCATTAAAAACATGACAATGGGGAGCCTAGGGTGCTCATTCAGTCGAGTGATTTTGGCTCAGGTCATGATCTCAGGATCATGAGATTTGAGCCCCATGTCAGGCTCTGTGGTCAGTGGGGAGTCTGCTTAAGATTTTCTCCCTCTCTCTCTGCCTCTCATCTTCTCTCTCTCTCCCTCAAATAAATACATCTTAAAAATTTTGACAACAAAACTGTTCAAAATGTGTGGGGTAGGAGGAACTAGATGTCTCTTGTAGAAAGCTTGTTTAAAGAAACTATGGCTGAAAACTTCCCAAATCTGGGGAAAGAAATGGACACCAGGTACATGAAGCTCAGTTTCCTAGTCAGGTTCAATTCAAAGACTTCACTGAAAAACATTATAATAACAATATAACAAATCATGGCTGCTTAGGTGGGCTCAGTTGGTTAAGCATCTGCCTTCAGCTCAGGCTATGATCTCAGGGTCCTGGGATCAAGCCCCACATCTGACTCCCTGCTGAGCAGTGGGGAGTATGCTTCTCTCTCTCCCTCTGACCCCACCATGCTTGCACTCTCTCTCTCTGCCTCAAATAAATAAACAAAATATTTTTTAAAAAAATGTCAAAAACCAAAGACAAACAGAGAATCTTGAAAGTACCAAAGAAAAGGAGCTCATCACATACAAAAGAATCCCTATAAGGCTATCAGTGGATTTCTCAGCAGAAACCTTGCAGATCGGGAACATGGGATGGTTTATTCAAATTACTGAAAGAAAAATACTGCCAACCAAAAATACTTTATCCAACAAAGCCATCAAACAATCAAAAGAGAGATAAAGACATTCACAGATAAGTAAAAGCTGAAGCTCACCACTACTAGAACTGTCTTACAAGGAATGCTAAAGGGAATTCTTCAAGCTGAAAAAAGGATGCTGACTGGAAACACAAAATTGTATCAAAGTATAAAACTCACTGGTAAAAGTAAATATATAGTCAAACTAAGAATACTCTAATATTGTAAAATGGTGATATGTAAATCACTTAATTCTAGTATAAAGACTAAATGACAAATTATAAATAATTACAGTTACAATATTTTGTTAATGGATACACAATAAGTCCATTCATGTTGTTACAAACGGCAAGATTTCATTTTTTATGGCTGAGTAATATTCCATTGTATATGTATATATTTTCTTTAACCATTCATCTAATCTAGATTGCTTCTGTATTTTGACTATTTTAAATAATATTGCAGTAAACACAGCGATTCACAAATCTTTGTGAATTAGTGTTTTCATTTTCTTTGGGTAAACATCAAGTAGTGGAATTATTGGGTTATATGGTAATTCCATTTTTTTGTTTTTTAAGAGCCTCCATACTGTTTTCACAATGACTATGCTAATTTGCATTCCCCCCAACACTGTACAAAGGTTCCTTTCCACAGCCTTGCCGACACTTGTTATTTCCTGTGTTGTTTATTTTAGCCATTCTGAGAGGTGTAAAGTGATATTACTTTGTGGTTTTAACTTGCATTTCCCTGATGATTAGAGACGTAGAACATCTTCTCATATATCTGTTGGCCATAAGTATGTCTTCTTTGGAAAAATGTCTATTCAGGTATTTAAGAAACAGTACAAATGAACAAACAAAGGAAAGAAGACACAAATAAAAATAGACTCTTGAACACACAGAATCAAGTGGTGATCATCAGAGGGGAAGTGGATGTGTTATGTATGAAAGAGATAACAGAGATTAAGAATACACTTATCTTGTTTTTCTTTTTTTGGAGAGAGGAGAACATGTATGTGCATACACATATGTGTGTGAGAACGGATAGGGGAGGGGCAGAGGGAGAGACAGAATCTTAAGATTGATCTAGGACCACGAGATTATGACCTGAGCCAAAATCAAGAGTTGGACGCTTAATCAAGAGTTGGACAGAGCCACCCAGGTGCCCCAAGAATACACTTAACTTGATGAACACTAATAAATATATAGAAATTTTGAATCATTATTTTGTATACCTGAAACTAAGATAACACTGTATGTTAATCATACTTGAATTTAAAAAGTAAAAGAAGAAAAGGATACATACAAGCTAAAAGTAAAGTAATGGAAAAAGATATTCCATGAAAATGGAAACCAAAAGAATAGGGGTAGCTATATCTATTATCAGAAAAAAAATGATTAGAAGTCAAAAACTATAATAAGAGACAAAGAAGGTAATAATACAATCATAGAGGGGTCAATATATCAAGAGGAATAGCAATAGTGAATACATGTGCACCCAACATTTGAACACCTAAATATATAAAGGAAATACTAACAGACCTGAAGGGAAAAACAGCAATATAGTAATAGTAGGGGACCTCAGTATTCCACTTTCAATGATTTATAGATCATCCAAGAGAATATTAATTCAGAAACATTAGACCTAAACTAAACACTTTAGACTGGATGTATCTAATAGACATACACAGAAGATTCCATCAAACAGCAACAGAATACACATTCTCCTTAAGTGCTCATGGAACACTTTCCAGGACAGACCATGTGTTGTTAGGACATAAACAACTCTTAACCAATTCAAGGAGACTGAAATCATTTCAAGTATCTTTTCTAACAACAATGAAAATCAAAACAATAATGACATAGCACCTCATACATGTTAGGATAGCTAATCAAAAAGTCAAAAGTTAACAAGTGTTAGGATGTGGAGAAAAGTGAACTCTTATGAACTATGGGTAGGACTGTAAATTGGTACAGTCATTATGCAAAACAGTTTGGGGTACCTCAAAAAATTAAAAGTAGAACTATTATATGATCTAGCAATTTCACTTCTGGGTACATATCCAAAGGATATGAAATCACTATTTAAAAGAAAATTCTATACTCCCATGTCAAATGTCAATGTCAAAGAAGTTCCTGCCTGTATTCTCCTCTAGGACTTTTACAGTTTCATGTCTCACTTTAAGGTTTTTAACCCATTTTGAATTCATTTTTGAGTATGGTGTAAGAAAGTGGTCCAGTTTCTTTCTTTTGTATGTTGCTGACCAGTTTTTCCAACACCATTTGTTGAAGAAGCTATCTTTTTCTCTATGGATATTTATTCCTACTTTGTCAAAAATTAATTGACCATATAGTTTTGTGTTCATTTCTGGGTTTTCTATTCTGTTCTATTGATCTATGTATCTATTTTTATGTCAGTACCATACTGTTTTGATCAAGACAGCTTTGTCATACAACTTAAGTCTGGAATTGTGATACCTCCAGCTTTGTTTTTCTTTTTCAAGGTTGCTTTGGCTATTCAGAGTCTTTTGTTGCTCCGTACAAGTTTTTGGATTGTTAGGATACAAAAAATCTCCAAAAAAACAACTAGAAATTGAATCCAAGGACATATTTATATAAAAAAAAAATCATTCAGCCTGATCAAGTGGGTTTATTCCTGGGTTGCAAAGGTGGTATAAATTAATCAATGTGATACAGCACATCAATAAAAGAAAGGATAAGAACCATATGATGATTTTAATAGATTCTAAAAAAGCATTTGACAAAGTACAACATCCATTCATGATAAAATCCCTTAGCAAAGTAGGGTTAGAGGAAACATATCTCAAGATAACAAAGGCTATATATGAAAAATCCACATCATCCCCAATAGGGAAAAACTAAGAGTTTTTCCTCTACAGTCAGGAATAAGTCAGGGATGTCCACTTCCACCACTGTTATTTAAAATAGTACTGAAGTCCTAGCCACGACAATCAGACAACAAAAAGAAATAAAAGGCATCCAGATCAGCGAGGAAGAAGTAAAACTTTCAATATTTGCAGATAATATGATGTTCTATATAGAAAACCCAAAACATTCCACCAAAAAATGCTAAAATTAATACACAAAGTTAATAAAGTGGCAGGATATAAATCAATGTACAGAAATCTGTTGTGTTTCTATACAATAATGAAGCAGCAGGAAGAGAAATCAAGGAATAGATCCCATCCATAATTGTACAAAAAACTGTAGGATACCAGGAGTAAACCTAACCAAAGAGGTGAAAGACCTGTACTCTAAAAGCTATAAAGCATTGATGAAAGAAATTGAAGATGACACACAAGAAATGGAAATACATTCCATGTTCATGGACTGCAAGAACAAATATTGTTAAAATGTCTCTACTACTCAAAGCAATCTACACATTTAATGCAATCCCATCAAAATACCACCAGCATTTTTTACATAGCTAGGACAAACAATCCTAAAATTTGTATGGAACCACAATGGATGATTTTTTTTTAAATCTCCCCAAACCCTAAAATTCCCTGGCTATATGAGTCAACATCCATTGCTCACAGATCATTTTAGGAAGGATGCAATCCAAGCTTTGGGCTGGGTCCAACTCAAGTTCAGTCAAACACAAATGTCAGCTAGAATTTCTTTCCCTAAGCAAGGCCCATGGGCAGTCACAGGTAATGACTCCTAGAGAATGAAAATAAACAATATACCGATAACATATCAATGTTGAAGGCTAAATAAAGGGTCCACAAGACATATTATTAGCACAAGTGAGATCACAGCGATATTCATCATATTTTTAAGGCCTGTTTCTAAGCATTTTCAAACAGAAAAAAACTTCTATCATCAAAAATTAATGATGTATTTTATGGTGACTAATATAACGCAATAAAAAAAAAAACCTTCTAGTAGGCAGCTTACTAGGATTAATAGAAACAACACTGAGCTAAACAACCAAAGGGGCTAAATTAGAGATTTGGTTCTGCTCTGCAATTCTAACTTGCTATATAACTCTAGGAAGCTATGTCCAATTTGAGGCCTCAGTTCCCTCATCCTCATCCCCTATCTGCAATGTGGGTGAGAAATACTGGTGATGAGAGACTTTCAAGAGATAGGACATGTCCTAAGTGATCCATGAAAGTTTAAAGAAAGCCCCTAGATAATTAAAGGAACTATCATAATAAACAGGTTTCTCCATTATGACATCTCTTTAGCTAGTAAACATAATGGGAGGATGGGATTCCAAGCTGAGGAAATACTGCTTTTAATTGAGCATGCTAAAGCCATGAGGAATCCATTGGTAAAGAGGGGCTCCCTAAACACTTGGTAGTGATGGTAATAATGGTGAGAGTGACAGAAGTCCTTCCGGGGAAAGGACTCCCTTCCTCTTCCCATTCATTCCTTCCTTTTTTCATTGGGCTCTGCTCTCCCATTACCCACCCCTGTCCCTGTTATCTGTTTAGTCTCTATCTTGTATTTATCAAGGCCAAGAAAGCTGATGCAGTTATTTTGTTTAGTTATCTATTATCTGTTTAGGAGCAATTACACCTTCTGGGTCTTCTACTGCTGGTTAGGGGGCAGTGGATGAGTGGTAACGTGGGTGGTTGTGAAGTGCTGGTGGTAGGAAGGAAGGAGGGGTAGAAAAGTTAGATCCCCCAAATGTTATCTTCAACTACTTCTTAACAAGGAGCTCTGAGCCCTAACCACCTGAAATGTATTTCTCCTTGTATAGCTGCATATTTTCTCAGCATAAAATAAGAAAATCAAAGTGAAACAGAGAAGTGGCCTTTTATGATGTAGAAAACGCCTTCCTTCTACCTTTTAAGACATCATCTGTATTTCCAGGAGGCCTTTGTTTTACCTTCTCTAGCACCATTCCTATAGAAGGATGAAGGGGGAGGCTCCTGGGACTAGTGCTACTTCAGATATTCTGTTATAGAAAACCTCCTTCCCAGCCTCCCTCTCAATGCTGTCATACCTCATCCAAACAGCCATGTCAGTCTAATGTTTTATGTGAGGGAACAGAAATTAAGCTGAATGGATCTACTTGTGAACTCTAGTTATTTCTGTTCCAGAGCTGAAGGGTTGTATTTGGAAATACAAGTAGCGGACAAGCAGGAAATAGTCTCCAATATGTCCCCAATCAAGAAAGAAAAGGGGCGTCTGGGTAGACATAAACCCAAACTTGGTAGATTTGGAGATTTCATAGCCAGGGTCTATCTAAGGTTGTCCTGATCTCTCTAAGGGGATCAAGAAAGGTAAAGGCTGGCTCTTGCAAAGTCATAAAGCGGCCTGGAGACTAGCAGCCTAGGCAATGTTACTGACAAGCCTGGCTTTTGTATGGCTTAGCCAGGGGTAATTTTGGCCCCAGGAGAGGACAGAAACATGCCATCATGAGAGAGCTAATAATCCTGCCATCTTAGAACTCAAGCCACAGGACAAGAAGGAACCAAAAGAGAACTGCCAGGGCTAAGCTATCATGATCTAGTGGTCCTTACAGTACCAGTGGCACTCTTTTGCTGGGTGGCTGTCTTCTGCACCGGCCTCTAGCCCTCAAGAAACTAAACTCAACTTTCAAGCTTCTCTTTCAAGGGAAGAGCAAGCCTAATCTCTCATGAGGACATAGCCCTCAAAATTGCTAACCTCATTTCATAACAAGTAGGTTTTTTGAGTCCCACAATGTTCATGGGGAATGGGGAAAGCATTGGATTGAGAGCCCCAAGAAGTTGAGGTTTCAGGTACTACTCTAAGTAACCTGGGTCTCTGGAGAAGTTGGTCTCTGTACTCTGGTATTCATCTGTAACCAGAATTTGCACCTGTCTGCCCTGTTCTGCTAAACTTAGAATTCTGTATATGAGAGAGGGTAAATCATGGCCATGTCTGCAAAGACAATATCAAACTGTCGCATGATTTTCCAAATGTCAGGGTCTGATATTTGAGAAAAAGCAGGGCTCACTATCCTCATTTCACAGATGAGAAAAATTAAAGGTTCAAAGATATAAAGAAATATGTTAAAGATCATACCACTCACAAGCACTGGATATAAGATGTGAAGTCAGTACTGTCTGACTCTCAGTCCAGTCTTCTAGAATTTGAAGTACTTCCTTGGGGCATGGAGCCTTAACCATGTGGAAGGTGAGCTGCCCCCATCGAAATGGAGGTGCTAAGAAAGTGTGTATGCTTATAGCCCTCTCTTCCCATGGTGTCTCTGTGAACATATTTATTTCCATCCACCTTTTTCTTTTTTTCTTTGCTTAGTTCCTGTCCTTGCTTCTCTCATGGTCCCTTCTCCTCTCCAAATCATTCTCAGGCAAAGGTTTTGATATCAATCATTTATACTTCACATTGAATAGACTAAAGTTAAAACTCACTTATTTTCTCTCAAACGGTCTATATCATAAAACAAAGTTGTAATTACAAAATGGAAGTCTATGTTTCCTAATAAAGAGCAACCTGGCTTCAGAGAGACAGTGGGAGAGGCATATATAAGGAGGTGAGTTTGAGGTCTGAATGTTCACACCTCTGGAAACTTCCCAGTCAATGGATTTGGGTAACTTTGGCAGAGATCAAGAGAAAACTTTCTTAACTTGGAATCTGGCTGCTCAAAGAACAGGAAAGCAGTTTCTGAGCTGAATTGGTTCATCATGCCACCCTGTGTCATCCTCCCAGGTAGTACCAACTGGTCAGTGCCTCACAGAAACAGCCTCTTCACCTGGGGATAAGGTGTTACCTGTTAATATGTCAAAGATCTCTCCACCCTCTAATCAACAACTGTAGCATTGAGCCAAATCCTTCCTGTTCCATTGGGCAGCTCCATCAAATTAATTTGATGTACTGTTCTCAGTGGATGCAGACTGGTAAACACAGGAAATCCTGACTCTAGAATCATGAAGAAAAACTCAGATTGGTGCAGATAAGGCCTTTAGAAACCACCTGGTCCAACTCTTGAGTTGTCATTTGAGACTGAGGCCCAGAAAAGGAAAAGTCCCTGCCTCACATTCCCCAGAGAATTGGAAGCCGAGCTGGCCCTTCAAATCAGGTCTCTGACTTCACAGCCCAGTGTTCCTGCTACTTTCACTGTGCTCTTCCTGAACAATAATACGTCCAATGTTTTATCTCTCCAAACCCAGGAGCTCTACCATTCCCTATTCCTCTACAGAGAATGCCCCCTGCTCAACACACACAAATTAATCTTTGTTATGCACACATGGCACATTTCCAATAAAGAAGAACCATTCAACCTCAAAAGGCTAGCATAGTTTCTGCCTAAAACTCCCTATTAATTTGCCTCTCCTGTCCTCTTAGTATCACCTGCCTGTGTTCTTGGTTTTTCTAAGGCAAAAGACTTAAGAAAGTCAGCCTGTGACTCAGGTACCCTGGATCTGAGTTCCAATCCTAATCAATGAAGGGAAAGGATATTTAGGTCCCTTAAGGACACATACATTCAATTGATCAGTCCAGCCCACCATGCTCAGGGAGTACCGTCCTTAATGGTCATATCTGCCTTCTTGCTTAAGGTTCTAGTCTACTTTTCTTTATCCATATCCTCTGAATGGCAACAGTACATATATGTCTCTGAAAGAAAATGGTACCTATATGTATTTAGACCAGGAAGTGTCAGACTCCCTCATGACTAGATCTCTAACAGGAATAGTCCATATGAGGACTGAGCCCCCAAACTCTTTGCTCCAACACTCATATCCTAGAGATGTGTAATTAGTTCATATTTTCCAGAAATTAGTACCCTGTGTCAACCTGAGGAATCAAATCCATTCTGGAAACAGAGCTAAAGTAGAAAATATCAATTCTCTTATTCAACACTAAGATATCCCAAATCAAGGTTTTTCAAAGAAGACTCACTTCGTAAAACTAAAAAAGTAACCCCTGAGCTTCTGAGCATGGTTTCTCTGGTAATCCTCCAATAAGCAGGACAGGGTACCTGGAAAGGGGCCTTTTGAGATGTCAGATATTTTTAGGCCTGGTATACCTGGCCCAAGAAGGCAGCTGTGCTAAGTGCTTTTGTTCGGGGCTTAGTAAATGCCAGCAAGGAGATATTAATAGCACTAGCAATGAGAATCCATGAGGAGAAAAAGATGTTTACTTGGACTCATAATGATATCTGTATTGATGAAAAAGAAAATCATACATACAATTATTATTTTCCAAAATTTCATACTTCTCAAAGAGCATTCAGTCAATCATGGTCTTCCTCATCTCAGGTGATCAATAACACCAAGGTAGTATAGACATTGTACTAGGTCGGCACAAGGTAATCTTTAAATGAACCCAGGGATTGGATACAGACAGAAAAACAGGCCTTAGGGCCAGATAACAGCTTTTAACTCAGGTAGCCAATCAAATCACTGATTCATTTTATGGATCAAGAACTAGGCCCCAGGAGAAAAGATCCACCACCAAGAGAATAATACAGACTGTCTTCTACTGGTGCCAGCTCTTAAATATATTTTGCCTACTGAAAAAAAGCAATGTGTTTCAAGAAATTAGCTTAGACTACAGCATAAGGATTATCAGCTTTAAATAAGGGAAAAAGCTTAAATAAAAAAAAAAAAAATAAGGGAGTAGACAAGTAGTTCAGGTTTTCCTGACAGATGCTGGCCAGTTCTCAGAGGGTCAGAATGATTTGGTTATAAGTCCTGCCTAGAAGCCATGGGATATACTATATGACATTCAAGGTTGCTTTAAGTTTGGGGGATTCTAAGAGAGACTTGAATTTGGAAATCCCCTGGGTCAGGTAACAGCCAGATTTAAGGTATTCTTTGAGCTACAGATATCTCCATATTAAAAAAAAAAAAAAGTCCCCTTCTAATTAGCCAAAGGATACACTGGATGATCTCATCCAAAGCATGTGCAGTGAGAAGCCAGTAAAATGGATTATGTGACTGCATATTAAGTGTTAATAATGCCATTGGAAATTCTACTACAGAGGAGATAAAACTCTGTAATCTAGGGAGAAAGGACCTTCTTACTAATATCACAGATCCTGTAATGAGTCACCTCTAGGACCACAAATAAGACTGTCTACATAGATGGTTAAGGCCAAAGGCCTATCTCCATTTGAAGCTTGAGTGGATAAACAATGGCTGGCATAAATGAACTCATCACAAGAAAGCAAAACAGTGTTGCCATTAGCCTAGAATGGGAGCTAGGTCCTCAAGTGTTAACAGTCTCCTTAGCAGACTAAGTATATTCTTTCCTGATTGTTCAACAGCCCAGAAGGCACAGGATTAAGATTTAAGAGGGGCATAACGTCACTAAAAATTATAGATTAGGATGCATAAAAAATCAGTCCCTCCACTGAAATAATTCTTAGCTGGCAAAGACTGACAGAACCAATGTTTTCAGAATTCTAGACTCTGATCCAAAACTTATTGTAACCAGGGTTTTTCTTGATATAGAAAGAGAAAGCTAGAATGTGATAACAGAATATAGAGGCATTTTGGCTCATTTGTCTACTATCCCCATTTCCCCAGCAGCTGAAAGGAAGGTGGTCCATATTCCTCATGCAACTTGTTGGTGTCAGACTAATGGTCTTTCCTTGCTCTTAAAATGCTCTTAAAAAGTGTGTTTTGACCTGTTTGGCCCTGAAGGACAGACACAGTGGCTGACCTTTGCTTTGTACCCCCACCCCCTTGAGCTAAGTGGCTTTCTAGCCT